>CAEGAE010033361.1:0-55942 GCA_903067095.1 Girardinus metallicus | reverse complement strand
TACCGTATTTTCCGCACTATAAGGCGCACCTAAAAACCCCCAATTTTCTCAAAAGCTGACAGTGCGCCTTATAATCCGGTGCGCCTTATACATGGACCAATATTAAGCCACAACAAGTCTCGCAACTACGGTAAGCAGCCGCCTACTGCATTTTCCCACGTAGAAGAAGAAGCGCGCAGTCCATGCTGGGATATGACTGCGCGAGGCGTGCCGTTTCATTTCCATTTGTGTGTTTATGTAAAGACCCCAAAATGGCTCCTATTAAGAGACACGCTTACGACGCAGAGTTTAAACTCAAGGCGATCAGCCATGCAGTAGAACACGGGAATAGAGCAGCAGCGAGAGAATTTAACATTAACGAATCAATGGTGCGGAAGTGGAGGAAGCAACAAGATGACCTGCGCCAAGTAAAGAAGACTAAACAGAGTTTCCGAGGTAACAAAGCGAGATGGCTACAGTTGGAGGACAAACTCGAACAGTGGGTTATGGAACAGAGAGCAGCAAGTAGAAGTGTCAGTACAATCACTATTCGAATGAAGGCAACAGCGCTAGCAAGCGAACTTAACATTAATGAATTTAAAGGCAGTACTTCTTGGTGCTTTCAGTTTATGAAAAGACGTAAACGAAATGCCACGTCACTGACTTTACCTCGGGGAAAATAATAAAACAGCTCGTTATTCATTTTGGGAGTGAACGGATTTGTCAGAACGCTGGTTTGTAATTTATTAATGAAATTTGACTGACCTATCTGACTGTTTTGTTGACATTCCCTTTAGCGCAGCTCCATCTAATGGATTCATAACGTAACCCCAACCTGTACTGTAGCGTCTATTCTATGCGCCTTATAATGCGGTGCGCCTTATATATGAACAAAGTTTTAAAATAGGCCATCCATTGAAGGTGCGCCTTATAATCCGGTGCGTCTTATAGTGCGGAAAATACGGTACATTTGTAAAACTTTTTATTTTGTTGTTTTGTTTATTTTTAAACCAAACTTTAGAATTTTTGACCTCAAAACTGTCCATGCTTCTTAGAAAATATCTGAGATAAATCTCAAAATTTCAGAGTTTTTTGGTGGGAATTTATTTATCCTTTTTTTTCCCATCCATATTGGTCCTAATACTTCGTCTTACACCTCCAATTTTCTTGCCAACCGCCAAAGAATAAAAGTAGAAAAACGAATAACAAAAGTAGAAAAACGAATAACGAAGTGTCTATCGAACAACGTTAGACACTTCTAAGTGTTGTAGTTTGACCGTCATACAGCAGAGGGCGCCGCTGGTTATCTTTAAACGGAGCCGTTACTGACGGTAGCCTTTGTACCTTTGACCCCAGCTTTCTGCAGGTCATTCACTAGGTTCCCCCTGTGGTTCTGGGATGTTTGCTCACCGTTCTTGTGATCATTCTGACCCCATGCTGAGATCTTGGTGGAGCCCCTGATGGAGGGAGATTAGCAGTGGTCTGTAGGTCTTCCATGTTCTGATTATCGCTCCCACAGTAGATTTCTTCACTCCACGCTGCTGCCTATTGCGGATTCAGTCTTCATGGTGCAGCTCTACAATCTGTTTCTGGTCCTTTGACACTCTTTGGTCTTCACCATAGTGGAACTTGGAGTGTGACTGTTTGAGGTTGTGGGCAGGTGTCTTTATACTGGTAACCAGTTCAAACAGGTGCCATTGATACAGGTAATGAGTGGAGGACAGAGGAGCCTCTTAAGGAAGAAGTTACAGGTCTGTGGCAGACAGAAATCTGGCTTGTTTGTTGGTGACCAAATACTTATTTACCACCCTTATTTGCAAATAAATTCTTTAAAAATCAGACAATATATATGTCCATCCATATATATTGAGAGAGCTGAGTCAAAAAGAGAAGCTCTCAATTTACCGGTCGATCTACGTTCCTACCCTCATCTATGGTCATGAACTCTGGGTCATGTAGAAAGAATGAGATCGCGGATACAAGCAGCCGAAATGGGTTTCCTCCATATGGTGGCTGGGCTCTCCCTTAGAGATAAGAGTGAGAAGCTCGGTCATCTGGGAGGGACTCAGAGTAGAGCCGCTGCTCCTTCACATCGAGAGGAGCCAGTTGAGGCTCGGGCATATGGTCAGGACGCCTCCTGGACACTTCCCTGGTGAGGTGTTCATGTCCCACTGGGAGGAGGGAAGACCCAGGAAACGCTGGAGGGACTATGTTTCTCGGCTGGCCTGGGAACGCCTTGGGGTTCCCCCTGAGGAGCTGGAAGAAGTGGCTGGGCAGAGGGGAGTCTGGGCCTCCCTTCTTAAGCTGCTACCCCAACGACCCGACCCCGGACAAGGGGAAGAAAATGGATGGATGGATATACATATATATTTGTATATACATTCCACTGAATTATGATTTTTTTGGTTTCTACTGTAAGTTTCATTCCAAAATAATATTGTGATATACATTTTACAGCCACCCATCACAACATGTATAAATTTTACACCTTATGTCACATTCCTGCTCTAGACTGAACCAAGAAATATCTGAGGACAGATTCTTAAAAAGTTTCATGAAGTGATGATGAGAGCGACTCTTCATCAGACGGATCAGTCAGAGACGCCATGGAGGTCGGGTTCTGATCCGGCGCTGAAAGATGACATCTACAAACAAACCACCGGAAAGGTCTTTCTCTTCTTAGAATATAAAAGCTAATTTATGGCATAAGAAATGAATTCATAAACTCCTGGCCTGTCTGCAGTGCTCAAAGCCCAGCAGCCAGTTCTGGGTATTGGCAGTCCGGTCTGCAGTCCGGTGGGCCGGACGGAGACAGATGTTGCAAAGCGTGAACAGAAGTTTGCACAGGTGTGACAAAGAGACCAAGATCACAAACACACATCAACGCCCTGAATTACGGGAAGCAGCAAAGAGGAGCAGGAGCAGCAAAGAGACATGAAAAAATATCTGGTTTATTGCTGTGCATTTATTCCACTTTACTTTAAAATGTTTTAAATCTCTCCATGCTTTCACTGTCATTTTGTTGTCGACTTTACAGAAGGCAACAAAACAGCAGCAGCCAGTGGCTGATGATCATCACCAGATCAGAAGTCGCCGGTATGTGATGGCTCGTTAAGTTGTACGACCTGCGTCAGGTGGAATAAATGTTCAGAAACGGCCGTTAGAAATGGAGATTGAGGCACAGTTCTGTTACAGGATTGTGTTTACATGTTCAGGCTTCTGGTTTCTTCAATTTTTATTAGTTTAATTGATATAATGTGTTAAAATGTGTTGATTAGGCCACAGGTTGTCCGCCTCAGAAGGTTACTGTTGCTTTTTTAAATCTATGCCACATTTCTTAAGGAAATGACTTCACAGTTTAGTTCAGAAGGAGTTGAATCCTGTTGTTCGCGGCCACTCTCTGTTTGTTCTCTTAAAGACGTAAAGCTGTGGTCCAACGCTGTAATCATAAAATATTTCTCTGTTTCTATAAATCCACTGCATGTTATTGTTTACATTTGGAAATTTTGCGCCTGTGCAAAACGCTGGAGGGCAAGAAGACGATTCTTTTCCTTCCCATCCACAGCGGCGCTGCTGCAGCGGAACCGTTAACGAAATGAGACCTGGAGACGAAGCTGTTCGTTTAGTGCAGAGCGCCGCAGCAAAGGGGAAAATAACGCAGAAAAACAACCCAAAACTCGCTCTCTGTGTCAGCTACACTACAAGGATACTCGTTGCCATAGCAACTGACGACAACGCCACTACATGTATCAGGATTCAACACCAAAAAACACTCAAACATTTCCCTCACAAAGAGCAGAACATTCAGTCCGATACAGTTTTATGTTTTCAGGCTCGATGTTTGTTTTGCGATTATTAATAAGTAATCACTGTGATAGATTAGCTACCGCTGCTATTAGCTAAGCTAACACAGCGGTGGTAGATTGGCTAATTTAAACACCTGCTCAACTGATGATCTGGCAGAGTTGATGTTTAGGTTGCCTTTTTAAAAAAAACAAGTTTTAACTCAAAAGAAACTCCTAATCCCGCAGCACATCTGCATGCTAAGGTTGTCATAGTCAAGCTAGCATAAGTAGCTTCTACTTCCCTCTCTGTTGCTGCTTTTTTTCTAAAAACTTTTTCCTGACCACATTATGTAGCCAAACGCTGCATCCCTTTTACTTTTATACACCAGGCATACGTTTAAGATTTTGCATGTTATATTGAGAACTTAACAGCTAAAACCAGTGCTAGTCATCGTTAGCGAACAGCTTTTTGCCCTCCAGCAGGAAGCTGGGGGCAGGATGTGGCACATGTGAGGTCAGGCTGCAAGAGATCCATAGATTATTTATTTTGCTTTAATAAATTGGATTGTTTATTTTCTTGTTTTTCGAGATCCCTTCCAAAGAAAAAACAATCCTTTCTATTTTTTCCCTTTTTGCCCCATTTAACTTGGACGTGTGCTCTCTCTGGCAAACAAAAAACAATCTGCAGTGGTGCACAAAAAGCAAAAGACCATATAACTGTTTTGTTGTAATGATCCCAGTCTTTCAGAGACCAGACTGGATACTTATGTGGCAGGTATCTGCACCGCAGGTCAAAACACTGGGCCGCTGAGACATCTGCACACCAAACAGTCTGGACAGTTATACAACTCGACCACCCGGCGTCATGAAAACCCACCAGGCGGCCGCCATAAAATCCTGTCAACTGCTTGTAATGCTTCCTAATACATTCTCTGCGCAGTGACCTTCACCACCTGCAATAATCTATGTCCTTCATTGCAGCTCTTGAAGGTGGCAGCGCCTTGCAGATCACAACGCTGTACCCATCACTGCTCCACCTGGCTGTCAAATAATATTTAAAGGAATCCACGATTAGCTGCATTTCTTTGAATGCTAAATGTGTAATTTTCCAAATAAATACAAAAGATGTTGTTTGTGTACGTAGAAACTCATAATTACTTCAAAAATGTTCACCCATGTTTGCCATGTTTCACCCATAAGGTCGAAATCTTTTGACCTGCGTCGCATTTGGAGTAAATTTAGACACTGCACTGCAAAAACACAAAATCTTATCAAGTAATTTTGGTCTAGCTTATAGTGCAAATATCTTAGTTCACTTGAAATGAGACAAAACTAACTTTAAAAACTTTTCAGCTAGATATAAGCTCTTAAGTCAATAATTCCTTAATTTTGATGCCAACGTGTTAGTTCCATTGGCAGATTATATTATCTACAACATGGCAAAAATATTTTGTTATAAGTGAAATAATTTGACAATGGAAATAGTATTTGCTACTTTGTCAGAGCTTTACCAAAACCTTGGTAAGATTTTTTTTGTTTTTGCAGTGTAGGAGGAGTTGGCTGTAATTTAAAAAAATAAATAAATAAAGAAGAAAAAGAGAAATAAGAGTGCGGCGGTGACACGGACCAAAGACCAGCGTAAACAACATGGCCGTGCAACAGTAGTTTATTTACATTTATAAAACCCAAACAGCCCGCAGTATTATTACTGTATCTAAAATAAATATTTCTCAAATAAAGAGTCTATTGTTTCAACTAATTCTGGATCCCTTTAAAGCGTTTGTTTCATTTTCATTCAGAACCTTGTCAAAGTATTCACCCACTTATTGGTGCCGATTTCCTTCATGTTGGGAGATCGATGATCGGCCGATATTCACAGGTGGAGCCGATCTTTTCTACCACAGCAGGTAGAAAATACACAAAAATGCACAATGTTCTGACCGTTCATGTCCAGAACGAGGGACCCATTTTATATTGTAACCCCACAGGCAGAAAGGTGTACTGCATCATATCGGCATGATTACATGATAAACTATTAACAAACAACACATATGTTTTTAAATGTGTGTTTTAATTTAATACGCTTACTGTCGTTTTGGAGAAGCTAGCTGAATGTTTGCTCCACATTCTGCTTTACATTAGCACTAGTATTAGTCCTGCTGACTCCACTTTGGGCCGTGTTGTGCTGTCAGATCAGAGCGACAGGCAGAACGAGACAGAAATGAGCCGAGAGAGGAAATGAAAATGTAAATTAGAAGAAAAATAAGCAATAAAAGAAGGATTACATCTGTAAACTGTAATTATTCAGGTCTGAACACCAACATGAACACGCAGATGACTAGGAAGACAGGTGGAAAACGTTTGAGTTCATTTGTGCAAGTAAACAGAAAAGAAATGAAATTATGAAACAAAATGCATATATGTAAAAAGATCAATGTAAATAATTTTAGATAAATTTATATTTCCAAGAAAAAGGAGAAGAATTGAGGACAAGCAGCATTAACTGAAAAAATTCTCATTTTAACAATTTTTGTCACTACGAACATTAACTCTAATAGCTACCTCACTAAAAAACACAAAATGTTACCAACCATTTTTCATCTAGTTTTTAGTGCAAATATCTTAGTACATTTGAAATAAGACTAAATTAACTTAAAAGTGACCTTACAGTAAGTAAATAATCCCTTAATATTGATTAAAACAATTCTAGTTCAATTGACAGATTATTTTACATATCAAGACATTTTTATCATTTTATAAGTGAAATAATCTGACAATCGAACTAGAATTGTGATGTTTAAATCACACCTGATAATTTGCTGTACTTTTAGTTTGCCAACTGTGTTTTTCCACCACAGGGAAAGAAACATATCTTAATGTTTAATAACTCAGTGAAAAACTGATTTATTAGTGAAAAACACACAGTGGAAAACACACAAAGTGCTCAGTTAAGAAGACGTTAGCTGGATTTGTGGAAACGTTGTGATGACTGGTGGAAACTGCAAGAGTGAGTTTGCCTTAATAGTAGTGATTAAATCAATTAATCACATGATAAATTAAAATAAACTCAATAATTTCCATTTGCATGTTTTATTATTTTTCTCTTTTCTCTCCAAAAACTAGATGACAAACGTCTTCACTCTGGTGTTTTGGTCTTCACTATTTATTTGAAGGACAATTTAGTTTACAGAGACTCCATTTTATTTGTTGTTTTCTTTATTTATTTAGGATATTTAAAATGTCTTCCAGTTCCAGTGTAAAATGTTAATTAGAATTTAAAGTTTATTGATCTGTGAGAACGTGCTCTTGCATTATTATACCGATTTATTACTTAAAAATTGTCTCAAAGCAACAATGTTATCGTTTATCGCAGTAACTTCTGGGGCGACTTATGGTCCAGCAGTTTGTGCCCCGGTGTGAGTGAACAGAGGTGACGCGACCCTGCAGCGACTCTCCGGTCTCTCAGACATCAACGCTCCGCTTCCTGTTCTGCATCACGTTCTCCTCGTAAAAGGAAGGACAAATTTGTCTGTTTATTTGCTCCCTTTTTCCTCCACACTCTTCATTATTCCAGCTCTTTACTCGAGTGGCTGTGCACACAGCGGACGCTGGGCTCCGCAACCAAACCTCACAGGCCCAGTCTCCCTTGCATGATTGAAGAGGACAAGCTTTATCTCGTCCCAATCAATATCATATACCTGTCAGTGCTAAGCGAATGCCTTTCTCTCCATGTAGATGCTTGTTAGATTAAATGAGCTCCAGGGTTTATTGATTGGGAGATAGCAGAGGTGTAGATTAAGGGATTAGTTGGTCCAGATTCATCAGGATGATCTTGGAGGTTTGATGACTTTCGTTAAAATAACAGAAAAGATTCCCAATCAACGGATTGTTTTCTGTCTGATGAGAATAGAATTGCAAACCGAAAACAAACAGCAGGAGTTTCAGCCAGAAGTTTAAACTGGTGGCGATTTGAATTGTGGGTCAGGATTAGATTAATTAAATAGTCTGAGTTACTCATTTCTAACAAGTCTGAGCTTATTGCCATAAACTAATTTTTATAATCATTAAGGGTAACAAAAAAAGTGGCTGTAACCAAAAAAAATCTCCCACAATAATACATGTAAGGCTAGACAATAAATAAAATTATATATATATGTATATATCACAATAGACAAGTGATTAATATAAATAGATAATACATCTGATAGAATAATCACTGAACTCCGATACAGAACCGCGAAGCCTTCTGGGAGATGTAGGCAGAGGAAAGGCTTTGGCATCGTCTAACTCACTCGCTTATATAAAGATTTAGATATTATATATTGAAGTCAGGAAAGATTTTAACAAGATTCTCCTCTATGGAGAGCAACGCCAACGCATTAAGACGATCCGTTTAATAGCAACAAAGCAAATTAGCACTTATAAAAAAGTAGACTATCATTTTCTTCTAAAATGTTTTTCCCCTTTTTTCACAGTACAGAACTACTTTGACTAAAAACATTGTAAAAACGTGAACCACACATTTAGCTTCTTACTCACCTCATCAGTCATACCTGTGTTAATCCATGCTGGGTCAGATCCTGACGTTTGGAGGCAGGGAAAGCATTACCAAGCATTAGCCTAGCTAACAAGCTAGGCTAATGGTATCGCAACACGGCTTGTTGTGATGGTCTAAGGATCGGTCCGAGCTCCTCCACGTCCTCTACCTTCTCCTGATACGTTCTGCTTCTGTTCTTCTAAATATATTGTGTTGAAGGAGTAACTAAATTCATCTTGCTCCTTTTCGTATCTGTCAAATCGTCTCAGACTCCCGTGTCGACTGTCAATCAGACGAACTTTCCAACAAACGGCTGTGACGTCAGTTCCGACGTCGCCCCCATGGCGGAAGGGTGGCGGTATGCAAATAGCAGGCGAGGTGCGTCCCCATACGTCACTGCGTCCGCCATATTGAAAGTGGCAGATCTGCCATTCAGCAAGTAAATGGACCGAACTTCATAAAGCTCCGCTCTACAAAGTATTTAATGTTAATGCCGGTAGGAAAATCTGACGAGGTAGCACTGATAGTCAGAACACCTAACTCTTGTATGAAAGAGAAGCTGCTGCGCAAGTGCGCATGTGCCCCAGGGCTGGCGGAAATACGTCACCAATTTCCTTCGACTAATGAAACAACTTTAATCATCATTAATTATAAAATATTCAACTTGCAGAACTAAAAAAAACCCCATATATTTCTAAATGTTTCCATTTTATTATCTCATTTTTATTTTTAAAATTTCTTTATATCTTATTTGAGGTAATGTAGTGAGTGGTGGGGCGACGCCCTTGCGCCCTCTACTGGCCAGCCACCATTGGTCTCAACTACTTGCATAATGTTTCCATAACAACCATTATACCTTCATTTCAGATGCTCTTTTCTGCAGTTCTTTGTTAGTTTGAGACTTTTGATAAACATATTTCATAGATCATAGTTTTATGAAAGAGGTTATGGGGTTCAGATTAATCCCACTTATATTTTTTGACAAAACTGAATTTGTGCAATTTAAAATTCTTCTTCATCAAAAACATTTTAGTGGAAAATCACCTGCTCTGAGGTTTATACATTCTCACCCTTTTCTTTTTGCTGGAAGTTTTCATATTCTATTTGTGCTTAGATACAACTCAGAACAAAAAGTCTTTTAATTGGGCTGCTCCTCCACAAAGACCGAAACTGAAACATTTCAGGGTTTGCTAAAAATACACTGTATATTTAAGTACGAGAGTCGTCAAGGCAAGTAGAAGATTTGTGGTTTAAATTAGTGTCGCTGCTGCAGATAATTTCACATGACATGATAAAAAAGAATGGGCATAATTACTGTTTTTAATTTACTGTGTGAAAAACATGACAAAGAGATGAGTATAAACACAGCTTAGTTCAGATTTCTGCTGCTGGAATCCATTCCTGAATTATTACAGTGCAATGTGACAGACAGTATCTTTTGGATATTCAAACTACCCACTAATGTTCTTTCCATTACTGATATTGAAGACCATTAACTGCCTGTCATGAAACTACGACTTCAGAGCTGCAGATTGGCTGCGGATTGTATTTTTATCTCTGTTCTAGAGAGGAAACCAATAACTTCCTTCCTCTGCTGTATTATTATTTGCTGCAAGTCAATTTCGCTCTAAATCAAAACTGTACATTTATGGTGATGCGGGCTAATAGTAAGATGTTTATATGAGTGCTAAAGTTTTAAACCTCTTCAGGTAAGAGCAAAATATCTTGTTATCATTTAGTATCCCCGTTTAAAAGGTGAATCTGATTGATTTTTTGTCCTTTGCATCACACCCGGAGCATTGAAGCAATGACCCAGAATCTGGCTGTTTCTCAACATCATTTTAGTGTCTCATAAAGCTCCGGCCCCAGGGCCTGACTTCCCCGTGTTGCAACTATCCTCCATTTCCACACTGCTCACATCCCACCTGGAAGACCAGCTCTGTTTACAAAAAAACAAAGAAACAGCTCCAAGACATGCAAAAAGAAAAAAGAAGACATCAGAGTGCTAAAGAGCTGGCCGACGGAGCCTGGCTGACAACACAACAGGAATGATTCGTTGAATAAAATAAATGAAATCAAAGAGGGGAAAGCAGGGCAATTGAAAGCTGAGATGCTCCTCCGAAGGTTAATGGCGAGCTTTGGGGGTAAATGAGTGCACATTGTGAGGCAACTACCTGAAAACAAGAAGCGTTTGGGGAAAACAGAGGGAGAAACAAAGGAAGTTATTCAATGAACTATTAATGAGAAGCCATTTTGTCTGATGGAGGGGGGAGACAGCAGATAAAGGTCAGTGATTTTCCAGCCTGATTAAGAAACACGCATGAACACTGATGGGCGATGCAAGAGAGGCAACATTAGACAGTCAGAGGGCATATACTGGATGTTTTTACTGCAAGGAGACGCAAGGCATCATGGAGGAAGGTGAAGCATCTGACGCTTTGTCAATGCAGCAGCAGACAGCTGGACTCCTCGGCTTTGGCTTCGCTTTTTAGTGCAGTGATTTTCGGAAGCAGAGAAATAGACTCTTACAAATGAAGTCACAGAAAGTAAAATGAAAAACGCAGACTTAGGTACTGTCTGCCTAAGGTATGCTGGCTTCTTTATGGTTTATGGTTAAGACGTCACATGCTTAAAATTCAGCCCCCATCTCCTTGTTCCAGGGCAAAAAGCTGCTCGCTAACAACAATTAGCATTGGTTTTAGCTGTCAAGATGTCAACATAACACAGTAAATCTTAAATATATGTGTGACATGTATGAAATAAAAGGAACGCAGTGCGTTTGCCAACACTACGACAACTAGAAAACAAGATCAGAAAAAAGTTTCAATTAAAAGAATAGCAACAGAGAAGGAAGTGGGTTAGTTATGCTAGCTTGACTATCAAGGTGAGCCACGTTTTAGGTAAACAAGTTAAAGCATCTAACTTTCTATAAAGTTACATTTTTAAAACTTTGAGTCAATTTATCCTTCGACTTTTCCTGATTACAACATCGGTCTTGTATTTTTCAAGTAAACACTTTCAGAATAAGCACAGAAATATCTTTCACTTTCAATGCTCTTTTCTTGTAGTCGTTCTCCCAGGTGTTGCAGCAGCCTTCTCCACGAACAGCCAGCCGCAGAGTTAGTCATTCACTATGTGGTCTTCAATGCATATCATTAAGCTAGTACACCATTTCTGCAAATTTTAGCATCTCATTTCATCTGAGTGCAAAATTATTTAGAGTAATGATGAAGCCTTGACCGTTGGAGTCACAAACCGGAGTCAGTGTTGCTAGGATACTAGCTGTCAGCATGCATTGTTTACTCCGGCATGAGACCAATTTAAGCTGCACACTCTGATGAAAGGTATTTATTTGGTTTTTATGTCAATAGTCAAGTTAAGCATGATTCAGTATTTAATCATGGTACATTCAGCTTTTATTAAGAACACGTAACCAGGAAGATAAAGCTCGGGAACAGATCGGACCTCCAAACAGACAATGACCCAAAGCTCACAGGTAATTGGCTATAAAGAGGCTTAAAGATAACAAAATCGATGCTTTGGTGTTTACAAACCCTGATCTTACAAGGCAAAGCAGCCTGAAAACTGTCTCTTCGTACAGTTTATTTAAAGACAATTATCCTTAATAGTAAGCAAATTATTTAAAATCTCTAAAAACTGTGCTTTGCAACTTCTGAAGTTTAAAAACAAAAATCCAAAACAAGAAAAGTTTGGTCTGATATAATTTCAGATGGTGAGACAAAAATGTCTTTTTTATTCTGTGAATGTAAACTTCTGATTTCTGTAACAAAAACAACAAAACAACAGCTAAAATCTGAGTTATTGGCTTTTTCCCTACTTGTTAAAAAAATCTCCAGAGAACTTGAAGCACCTGTCCAGGTTGATAGAATGGAAACACATCAAAGCTTTCATAAAAAAGACTAAAATCAATGTGGATGTTGACAGGTGACCAAATAAAGGCCAGATATAATAGGATTTATGCTTTCCTTCTCAGTCCCTGTCACCACTAAAGCAGGCCTGGATCAATGTTAACACACTTACACATCCTGAACAAACCCGGCTGTTTTCTGCTTGTACCAAAGCAGCTTCTCAAACACAAACATGTCGGATTTATCTGCTCGCTTGGTTGTTATAAGCAGTAAATACATTTTCTCTCACAAACATGTAAAGATTATAACAATAATTTACAGACTGGCAGGTAACTTGCGGTTAAGTGCCTTGCTCAGGGAAACGTGACAGAAGGAAGCTGGAATCGAACCTTCAACTCATCTATAAATTTGCATCAATCACTGCAAAAACACAAAATCTTACCAAGTATTTTTAGGACAAATATATTTGAAATAATAAAACTAATTTATAAATAATTTTAGCATGAAATAGATGCTTGTTATAAGAAATAATTCCTTAATATAGATTAAAAAGTCACAGATTGGCCGATTATTTCACTTATAAAAAAACTGTGGAAATATAACTTTTTAAATCAATATTAGGGAACAATTTTCTCAAAATAAGCTCATATATCATGTTGAAATGTTACACGTAAGTTAGTCAGATTTGGATTATTCACAGTTACTTATGTAACCTTTATATGACGCGTCTCTAGTCTTACTGAAGTAAAATTTCTGGATTCTCTGCCCCAGAGACACACCTGCAGTTTTTGTTAAAGTTTCATAAGTTTTATATTGAAAGAAACTGAACTGGAAAAAAATTATTTTGCCTAACTTTGCTTGTTTTTGTCATTTTGGTCCTTAAAATACTAAAATTCCCACTTAACTTTAAATTTGGTCTGTGTGATTATGTAATTTTTAATTGTTAAATGATTGATAATTTGATCAGTTACTCAATACTTGAGTAGACTTTTTACCAAATATGTATTAGTCTCGTTTAGTAATTTCTTGGACATTTGCTTTTTAGTTTTACTTGAGTAAAAACATGTTGAAATAGAGCTGCTCTTATGTAAGTGTAATTTTTGGTACTCTGTCCTCCTCTAAAGTTAGTTTTATCTTATTTTAAGATATTTCCAGTAGAAACTAGACCAAAAATACTTGGTAAAATTGAGTGTTTTTGCAGTAATTCCACTGTAAAAGAAAAAAAATCTGAAATCTGGAGCTTTCAGCCTGTTTGATTCAAATCCAAAGGAAAAATCTTCTCAATTAAGCTTTTTGTGACGGCCTGAAAAGTGTAATCTTTTGCTTTGCTGAGTATTTGATGTCCACAGGAAACCATTTGAGACGGAGCAAATAGTCCTGGTGTGAAAGCTCATTTCCATGGATCTGAGAGCGAAGGTCAGCGGAGGGTTGAAAGGATTATAAGCCATTACCTAACCCTGTTTTTATTGATAGAAACAGAACAGAGAAAAGAGCCCAAAGACGACAGGGAGTCCTTGTCGGCTGAGATTGAAATGAGCGGCGGTACAATGCCGCACGTCCTCCTGAAAAATTAACTAACGCCGCTGTCTGGTTGGCGGGGGCAGGTAAAGGACTCGCTCTGAATGGGAGATCCTGTTTTCAGCCCAGGAGAGAAAGGAAGCTTTTAAGAGCATATTATCTCCAACAATGGATCCACCCAGGGCAATGTGTGATACATGGGGAGGAGCACAGACGCACAGACATCCCGGCCTCCATCTATCCGGGTGAAATGTAAAGGAACCGCATTGCTATTCTCCTCTCCCAGTCGTCTCATATTCAATAAGAACACTTCTGGCGAATGAGATGTGAAATTGCCTGCTATCCACATACGGCCCCTTGGTAAAAGCCAGTTTCAGATTTCTCTGAATTGTATTATTCCACCATTCATTTTTAGTCCAGAAGTTAATGACCATAATGAATGCAGAGCTAGCCAGGCGGCAGCCATGACTGTAGAGGGGCTTAATAGGCCTGCAGGGAGGAACAGGTGCGTAATCCAGAACGAGCCACGTGAGAGAAAAGACATTGTTTGATCATCTAAGACATTTTACAGAGTGAGAGGAGAGAGGAAAGACATAGACAAAAAGCCCTGGACAAAAACATTTCTTTTAATATCAAAAAGGTTTTTGTTTGTTCGCTGCAAAAACACAAAGTCTTACAAAGTATTTTTGGTCTAGTTTGTAGTGCAAATATGTTAGTAGACATAGGACAAAACTAAAATACACGTAACGTTTCAGTAAGAAGGAGTCAAAAATTCCTTATGATCAATGAAAAAGTTCTGATTTCATTGGCAGATTATTTCACTTATGACATTTTCCCCAAATTACAAGTGAAATAGTCTGACAGTGGAACTAGAGCTGGGTTGCTAGGTAACGGGCTGGGCTTGGCTAGGGTTGCTAGGTAACGGTTCTATTTGTGAAATATTCTGCCAGTGGAATTAGAAGATTTTCATCAATAATAAGGGATTATTTACTTAAAACAAGCTCATATAACTTACTAAAAAGTCACTTTTAAGTTAGTTTTATCTTATTTTAAGTGTACTAAGATATTTACTTGGTAAGATTTTGTGATTTTGCAGTATTTTTTTTATTAATTGGTGACATAATTCATGGTGAGGAGCAATAGTTTAGGTACACTTCAAATGATTTGGTCTAGAAAACCCATCAAGGTTATTTAAATGGAGTTTAACTATTAAGTACCAATGCTAAAACAAATGTGTCTCAATAAATCAAGATAAAAGGCCGGATTAGTCACATTATTTCTTTGTCTTTTCTTTAATCAACAGAAAAATTTGCACAATTACATACCTACTTTACTTGAAACAGTAGAATTCTCCAAAATCATCAAGTGCTTTTTGCCAGATCATCATTGTATTTTTCAGAAATGTTTTTTTGTTTGTTTGCTTAATGCCTCACGCCTCCTTGTGTCAGTCCCGTTGTGTTTAGGATCCGCTCAGAGTCAGCATGATATGAATGGTTTCAACCACAGAGCAAAGCAGCTTCCGCATCTCCATGTTTTAGACCAAACATGAAGGGAAACGCGACCAATTCCTGTTAGCCGCTGCACTAGCCTAGCATAACACCGCCACTTCCTGGACATAGAACTGTGATGTTTATACAAGATACGTGTCACGTTATAATGTGATAGCGCTTGGTTTTTTTTTCTGTGTGGTAGCAACGCGCTTCCAGAGACATCAATATTAATATCAATTCATAATACATCTGGAAAAAGTTTCAGTAATTTTACTGAAGTCTGATCCAGAACCGCACAGCATTCTGGGAGATGTAGGCAGAGGAAAGACGTCAGCAGCGTATGAAACCATTATATCGTGATAAATCTTTCAGCCATATTGTCCAGTTCTACTTGAACCAATCACATACTATGGTTGATAAAATACATTTACTCTATTACATTTTTTTGAGTAACTATTTTGAAAAAAATAAAAAAGTACTTTTAGGAGTACTTTTACTACGCTGTACTTTCCACTTTTTACCTGAGTAATTTTATTATGAAGTATATCTACTCTTAGTTGAGTCAAATCTCTGGATTTTTGCCCACTGAATGAAAAACCAGACTCAGTCTGAACAGTTTCTGTTCAAGTTTTCTAAGTTTATTACTGAAAGAAACTGATTTAGGAATTTTATTTTATTTTGTTATTTTTTGTGAATTTTTTTATGAATTATTGTCATTTTGTTCCTTAAAAGAGCAACATTTCCAATTAACTACATTTTGGTCTTATTGTGTAAGTTTTAAATATTAAATGATTGATAATTTGATCAGCTGATCAGTACTTGAGTCGAACATTTTTACTTTTGAGTGTAAAAGTGTTGCAGTCTCTGGGTTTTCTGCCTCTTCAGGTTAATCCGCCGTCGGTTTCTGACCCTCCAAGCGTTCGTCCTCTCTGGTTCTGTTCAAGATGGCCGCCCGGAGCCTGAGGCTTCATTTCTGCAGGAGGAGGAGGAATTTATCCGTCAGCTCGAACAAACCACTTACTCTGGTATTCCACACAGCTCTGCTGATTGATTTGCTTCAGTCCCGCTCTGGTTGGCAGATTCTTAAACTGCATTGATTAGGATAAAAAAAAAAAATAAATTTTTATGCATTGCAGGAGTTGATTCAGGTGCATCATCCAAAAGCAACAGAGGGAGACCTCCATCTGCTCCTCTCTGCTGAGGCATTCAATCACTGTTTGCTTAAGTTTTGAAGCACATTTAAAACCGTTTTTTGCATCTGGCATCTAGAAATAAAGATTAAATCTCAGTTTGTTTGCTTCTTTCTCAGTATATTTATTAATCTATGACCCCCAAAAAGGCCAGGCTCTTAAACTGGTTTGGAACGCTGGACAGGGTCCCGACACGTGTTTCATATGAAATTAGTTTTCCAGACTTTCCCCCCCAACATTCTCAGACTTTTATTGTAATTTTAAAAAATAAGTACCCAAGATTTAATGGAACAGTATTTTGCAGTACTAGAAATAATGATAAAAATTTATTTTTAAGTATTTTTATAACTGCATGGCACCGAATTATCATAGTGCCACAAACATACATGCTGCTGTCTAAAAACATCCCATTTAGAATAAGCCACTTATTTAAATGTGTGTGATTTATATCACTAAGCTGCACACAGACAATCTATATAATCATGTTTTCAATTTTACTGACATTTATTGTTGCTCTCGTAGAAAAAAGGGGAGAAAATAGTAAAAAATAACATTTTAGTTTGTTTTTTAAACATTAACTTAAATTTATCATAACAATAAATCAAACTTTATCTAATTTTCTTTTAAATAACAGATAAAGATAATAAATGAGCAATCCTGAAAAAACAAAACACAAAAATGAAATAAATCTTTTGTGTGCTGAGACAAGATTTGTCAGGTCAAATATTTTGAATTTATGCCACTTTTGTTTACATTTTTAAATTAACTAACAAATAATACAACCACGAGTATATCCACCATCATAGACCTATTTTCCATAGAATGTAGCAGAAAAGAAACGAGAGATTTGAGTTGAGATTTGAGAAACCAGAGTTTGTTTGTGTTGCGTGACGAAGGCTGCGTTTTCCCAGTCTGACCTGACGCCCCGCTCGTCTTCACCTGTCCACATCATTTAAAGCATCGTGTCGGCTCCGCTCCTCTTCCTCTCCTCTTCCTCTCCTCTTCCTCTCCTCCCAGTTGAGCTTCTAAAGGAAACTCCACGACAAACCCAACAAAAACTTTCAGGGGTTTTATTTCAGAATAAATCTCAGTAGAAAGATGAAATATTTGGGATCTCAAAGTTGTATCCGTTTTCAAAACAATGTTTGGCGTCTTCTGGTTTATATCCTGTTATTAGCAGGGCCGGCCCAAGGCAATGCGAGTTAATCGGCTGTGTAGAGCCCCCTCACCACCAGAGGGCCCCCAAGAGCACCAAGCTAGAGTATATACTTAAAATAACATTGACTAATCCAAGCTAAATGCTCTTAGACATGGAAAAACAGTTTACATGTAGTTTTTATCGTGGGAGGAGAGCAGAGAGCAGAAAGGTTGACTTCATCGAAACGAACATTTGTTTAATGTCAAAGAATTTTTTGTTTGTTATTTCAGAAATTTGCGACATTATTTTTGACGAGGGGCAATAGTTTGGGTACACTTCATGTCATTTGGTCTGGAAAACCAAATATTATGGTCATTTAATCAAGGTCATTTTATTGGAGTCTAACTTTTATGCATCAATAACGAAGCCAATGTTGGGTCTAAATAAATCAATAAAAACCACAAAATGAATAGTGTAGTCACATTACTTCTTGTATTTTCTTCTCTAATCATCAGAAGAATAATCCGGTTGGGTTTATGCAGGGCCGGCCCAAGGCAATGCGAGATAAGCGGCTGCTTAGGGCCCCACACCACCAGAGGGCCCCCTAGACCACCAACCAGAATGATAAAATATACACATATATTTAAAAGAAAACACTGAATAATACAAACTAAATAATGTGACACACTGAAAAACATCAGGTGTTGCACAAATAATGGTGGGTCTCCTGCTGCTAATGGCTGCTAATGTTAAAATAATACGGCACACTTAAATACCACTCTGCATTTCAAAATCCAAATATTCTTTTTAGTTTGTTACTCCTGTAAAGTTAAAATGAAGAGCTGTAACAACGATGCTAAAATATGCTAATGACAGTAGGTATGTTACAAGAAAAGTAGCTTAGGATGATAAAACATCTGGTGTTGACATGTGGAGTGTGGGGGCCAAAATGAAAATCTGCTTTGGGCCCCAGAAAATCTCGGGCCGGCCCTGGTTATTAGTCTCAGTACAAATGGATGTCCGATCATAAAACCTAATTTATTTTTAGAGTTTATACTTTCAGGTTTTATCATAAAGAAAACAAAAACTTGACTTGAGACAGAAAAACAAAATGTTGGAAGAAAATGAGAATCATGGAGAATGAAATATGGATGCAAACTGGCTACGTTCAAATTTATGTTGAGATTTTTGTTCTTGTGCTTCTTGTCTAAAACCTAAAACAAAAAATCAGTGAATGGATTAAGTGATTGTAAGAAATAATGCTGGATTGAGTCATAAAGAGCAGCATAAAAATACAGACAAGAAAACCAAATAACTGGGAAATGAAGGCGTGGCGATGCGAACAGAAACAGAGCAGAGCGGCGATGGAGAACAAACCGACCGATCAGAGACGTTCGATGTTAAACAGCAGGAAATGACAAGGAGAGAATTAAGAAGGAAAAACTCCAGATAAACTCTGAAAAAGCAAAAACAGAAACAAGAAGGAGAAATTCTCTGTAAGCATGTATTGAGAGGCAAAGGACGAGTGTAATACTGGCATCACCAGTCCTCCCAGTTTGAGAGCCCCATTAGCAGAGCCTGCCCCAGTTTTCTGCCCGTTCCCATTAGCGTCACCGCTGGAGGCGTTCCAGTGTGACGCCCGACCCGCCGTGGGCAGATGTTCTCCTCCTCATCTCACGACGCAATCCACGCAGAGCTTTTTAAAACCACTCACCCGTCTGACGCGTAACCAGACCCGTTTCATGGTTCTGAGGAAAAAATGCAAATATTTTAAAAAGCAGAGCTCTCTAGTTTGGCAGGAAGGATTTAATCCTAATGCCGAGTTCACAAGATTATTATGCTGATTTTCGTCCTGATTATCAGGACAACTCAAAGGAAGACAGAGCACCAAACATTTTACTCAGGTAAAAGTGAAAAAATATTTGGTAAAAAGTCGACTCAAGTACTGAGTCATCAAATTATCAATCAGTTAATATTTAAAAATTACATCATCAGACGAACCAAAATATATGAAGTTCAGTGGAAATTTTGGTATTTTAAAGACAAAAATGACAATAATTCATTTGAGGAACAAAAAATGTAAAAATCAGGCAAAAGAAAATGTTTCGAGATCAGAAGCAGAAGCTGCAGAACAAACTGCACATCACAACGGGATTTGGTAACTAGTTACATTTACTTAAGTAATTTGTTTGAAAAAATTTTACTTTTAGGAATATTTTATTTTTACTTTTACTTGAGTAATTTTATCATAAAGTATTTCTGCTCTTTCTTGAGTAAAATTTCTGTATTTTCTTCCCACTGAATGGAAATCAAACATGTTTTAACAGAAACCGTCCAGACTCAGAATCACCTGCAGCTCCTGTTAAAGTTTAACAAGTTTTTATTGAAAGAAACTGATTTGGAAACATTTTCCTGCTAATTTTGTTCCTTGTATGATTTATTGTCATTTTGCTTTCTAAAATACCAAAATTTCCACTGAACTTTATATTTTGTTCCATCTGATGATGTAATTTTTGAATATTAAATGATTTTCTTGAGTAATTTCTGGACGGCTGTATTTTACTTTTACTTGAGTCGAAACATGTTGAAGTATTGTGACTCTTGTTAGTATAAGTTTTTGTTTCTCTCCTTGTAAGGTCACTTTACTGGCAAACAAAAAGCTGTGTTGTTTTATTTCATTATATTTTTGGGTTGCTGCCTCATGAATGATTTGTGTCTTTTCAATAATTAAGGCGCCTTCAGAGATCTGATGAGGGGCTTAGCTGGTGGGTGGGACGGTTTCCAGTAAACCTCACAGATATTGGTGCCTGTGTGACTCCAGTAAACGCACTAATGTTTCCCCGTAGTACGGAGGAAGCATGATGAAATCCCAGCTGTTAGCAGAACGTGATGAAAGTGGGCATAGCCGGCTGTTTGTGTGCGCATAAATTAACGAGTCCAGGGTGTAGATTATAGCTGAAGGAAAAGGATTGTATCACTCCGCTAAATGTGATTAAAGAAGTTCTTTGCATGTGATTAACATCAGGATGTGTGAATTTGCATAAAGTTCATTATAGCCATGCTAAATTTCAACTGTTTTATATGAAATTGTGTAATTGGTTTACATCAGCGCCGCACAGATCTGGAGTTTGAATACGACTAATGAAGAAAACACGAGCCGCAGTTACATTTGAGTGCTTTTTTACATTTGCCAACTTTGATCTCTCCCTACAATCTGGAGGTTTTTGTGTTATTAGACCCAGATGATGAGCAGCAAGAGCTTTAGAAGAGGTTCAGATGTCAGCTCAAAGGCAAGGGAGGGAGAGGAGGACGAAGATGAAAGGAACCTGCAAACAAAAAGAGAAAAATGAAAGTCAGACAGAGAGAGGCTTTTTCGTTACCAAATGACAAACGGAGGAGAGAAACAACACAAACTGAGACGGGAGTGAAAGTAGAGAGTCAGATTTCAGTGAGGCAACAGTTGGCAACAACCGCAGCGTCCCATTTAGCCTTTTAAAGCGACAGGCTCTCACTGAAGAACGACTTATTTAAATCTATTACACAGAACCATTATTTTAATAAGCTACAAGAAAATACCTTCATTTTGTGCTTTTCATAATTCCAATAAAACATTGGATCTGTAAATGTCTTCACGGTTGTCATGTCTTTCTAATAAACCTAAATTTAGCAGAGTAAATTAAACGCAGAGTAAATTAAACGCCTGAGGTGTTGTTCTGTAAAAAGTAAAAATATGTTCAAAACTTGAACAAACACCAGGCCTGGACAACATGTCTGAAAAACATATCACTATGCAAGCATTTCATACCAGTTGGTATCGATAATCATAGATTAGTTTTTTTTGTTGGTTTAAATATGAGACGGTTCCTGTTTCATCCAGTTTTTTCTCTGCATTGTTTTTATCCATCAGCAATTCTGAGGCAAAAACCTCAAACTGCTGCTGCGCCGGTTACCCAGCAGGTTGTTGCTAGGCAACCAGAGAACGAGTTGCTAGGTAACCAAAGGAGGGGCAGAGTTTCCAAAAAGTTATACTCAAGTAAGAGAAGCTCTACTGCAACGTACTTTTACCAAAGTAAAAATAAAAAGTATCCGTCCAGGAAATTACTCAAGACTAAAAAAGTATTTGGTGAAAAATCTACTGATCAAATTATCAATCATTTAATATTTAAAAATTACATAATTGGACAGAAAAAATATAAAGTTAAGTGGAAATGTTGGTATTTTAAGGACCAATATGATTCTAATTCATACAAATAACATAAAATAACAAAATTAGGCAAAATAAAGTTTTTCCAGTTTCTTTCAATAAAAAACTTCAGAAACTTTAACAGAAGCTGCAGGTTTGTGTCTGAGTTTCTGGTTAATCTTTCATTAAAACATGTTTGTTTTTCATTCAGCGGGAAGAAAATCCAGAAATTTTACTCAAGTAAGAGTAAAAATACTTTGTAATAATTTATTCAAGTACAGGTGAAAATAAAATACTCCTAAGAGTACTTTATGTTCTTTTTTACACATGCAAATATAATTCAGTAAATATAAATACCATCCAACATTAAGCAACAAAAGAAAAAAAGAATTAGGAACAGAGGTGACATTATGAAACTCGTGTATAAATAAATCTATTTTCAGGTCATTTCAGGAAATCCTGGGTCTGATTTGAACCTGATGATTCCTTGATCAATATTTCTCACACATATTTTCACCCAAGATAAAAAAAAAACAACCTTAGTTGAATATCTGTCCTGAGAAAATACCTAATTACTCTTCCTCCTCAACCTTCACCTCCTCTTCCTCAGCTTAGATCCTCCTCTTCCTCATAAAAATAACTGTTGATTCGTATCAACGTCTAGTTTGCAGCCATGGAGACAAAAGGCGAAATCAGAATCACTTTAAAACAAAACGCTTTGCAAGGATTTGTATTATTTCAGCAGAAAGAATCCTGCAGCAGGCAAACACACACAGGCAGAGCCGGCCCAAGGCATGTGCAATCCAAGGGCATCATTTGAGTTTATCATGTAGTCACAAAGTTTTGCATGTTTTAGACTTTGTTACAAATTTAAGAAGCAAAAGTTTTTGTCTGCAGATATGACATTCAAAAATGTTGATTAATATCCTGCATTAATATCTCACTCTGCATTTCAAAATGCTAATTAGTCAGAGATCGGAGTGCACAAATAAATCGGCTCGATTTCCTTCATTTTGTCTGATCGACCGTTTTATCCACCTTCAGAGAGACAGAGGTTGGGCTGCTAGCTCCGCCCACCAGGTCGTGTCTGAATGTTATCACTGCACTGTTGCCAACTCAGCAACTTTCTTTCTATATTTTGCAACATTGCAGAAAAAATAAATCAGAATCTGCAGGTCAGAGAAGATGATCTCTGATGGGCCAGAAAACGGCTCTGCAGGTACATTTTGATGACGGAAAAAAACTCAAAGAAGTTAATTTTCCGTAATACGGTGACCCCTTTAACAGTCACTGTGCAGAAGGCCCTACTAATGCTTTTCAAAGATGCGTGGTTGTATAATTGTGTGTCTGTTTGAAGCCATTTTAATGTGGGAGTGATCTCATCATCTGAGAACCTGTTTAAGAAAACATCTGAAGAAAATATGTTTGTTTACAACTTATCTTTGGGAAATAATTAGACAAAAAAATGAAGGATAAGGAGGAAATAACGATACATATGTATAAAGATACTTAGCAGGAACACTTGCTTGTTCTAGTAATATTTTAAACCCCAAAAGCTGGACTAAAAGTGAAGCAAAAATCATCCTGGAGCCAAAGTTGCTGCCTTGACAAGTGAATTTCATAATGGATCCCTACGATGCGGCTCAAAGAGGCCACATTAATTTTAATCACTGGTTTTAGCCGTCCCACATTAGCTTCTGCCGCAGTGCAGCAGTTTTCCTGGAAACTTTGAGAACGAGGTGAAGCAGCAGGAAGACGTGGATGGACAGGCAAAGAGGTTCTGCATCATTTCAACAAGTGTTTTAACGTGTTTCAGTTTCACACGCAGCATTCATCTTAATCACAGGACAGCAAAGCATAATTCCAATTTTTAGGTCAGGCAGATGGTTCCTTTGTTGGGGAGATTAATTACCAAGCTGCGCAGCCTTAATAAAGGCAAATATTTGAAGGGAAAATGTAATTTGCCCTGAGAGCAGGCCTGGTGTAAACGGGTGAATCGGGCCAGCGAAGGCTGATGGCCCGTGGCTGGATCATCATTTATTCTCTGGTTCGCCTGTTGAGCCTGAAGCTGGCAGAGCAGCGGACTGGGAGACTAATGGGCATCCAACCACCTGGCAGCGGCCGCATCGCAGCGCCGGCCAGAAGCACAACGCGCTCCTGGACCTTAAACACTTCCAGACTTTAAACTATAAGGAGGGAAAATGTTGCCATAAATACTCAACATTTCCACCAACTGAACTACAAAATGAGAAACATTTTGACTAAACACATTTTCTTCTGTTTTAGTTTATCAAATCATGGCAAACTCTCTATTATTGTTTTGAACCAAGTTGAAAAGACGTTTTAAAAACCTAAATGTTTCAATTCCTACAGTTCAACTCTCTAAAATCAGCAAACAATAAAATCCACCGTAACCACAGGAGGCAGAGTATCCGAATATTACTGTCCAAGTGCGAGTAAAAAGTATTTGGTTAAAGGTCTACTCAAGGAACTGATCAAATTATCAATCATTTCATATTTGAATGACTGATAATTTAAATATCAATCATTTAAAAAGTGTGACATTCTTTGTCTTCACAACTCTAAAACTTTTATTTTAATCCTTTTAGCCTTCCAGGCTTTGGGCAATGCAACAAAACCAAATCTGACTGATTTTTGTTTAGTTTTTAGTGCAAATAAGACAAAACTAACTTATAAGTACCTTTTCAGACAATGTAGGATCCAGTTTTAAGGCAATAATTCATTAATATTCATGAACAAACAGATTATTTTACTTATGGGAAAATGTTTTGTTGGAAATGAAATAATCTGCCAGTGGAAGTACAAGATTTTCATCAACATTAAGGGATTATTGAACTTTTATCTTTCTGAAAAGTTATTTATGAGTTAGTTTTGTCTTGTTTTAAGCGTACTCAGATATTTGTTATGCAATAATCTGTAGGGTTTTGGATCTCATCTTCTGGCCTGATTTTGTTCGGGGGGAACAAAATCCTCGTGTTTCCATGTAACATTCGTTGGTTGCAGATGTTGAGGAAGACGAAGATAAAATGTGTTGAAATGAAACTCGGATGTTTTTGTTCAGCTGTTGCGTTTGTCTGGCTCAGAGTGGTTTCTTCACAGAACGTCCTCCGGATTGAGACTGCGGCTCAATTTAAGTTGATTATTTGCGGCTGTTTTCCTCCAGCTTGTCGCCTCCCCTGTTCAATTGTTGGTCATCAAAAGGAAATGATTGCGACTGTATTGAGGAAACTTGTGGCGAATCGCCTGGAAGATCCAGTAACATTTGCGTCTTGAAAACAGATCCGCTGCATTTTTGTCCATTTTCCCTGTTTCTGCTTGATGTTATAAAATACCAGGACAGCAGCTTTTTATCCACGTTTAAAATATGAAAACTATAAATTCTCTTGTGAAAATTCAACGATAAAAATATGGAAATACACAAAATACAAAGATAAACAGCATTACGATTAAAGGGAAGAAGAAATAAAAAAAATCTCTGCGGAAATGTTTCCAATAACTGTGACCAGATAACTGTGCCGTTACCTAGCAACCCCAGCCAAGCCCGACCCGTTACCTAGCAACCCAGTTCTGATTCCACTGGCAGATTATTTCACTTATAACAAAGGAAAATGTCTCATCATGCGATTTATTGATTATTGAGACTTGCTTATGGAAACAGTTTCACTTTCTTCCTTTTTACGCTCCGGATCTCAATCGCCAACTTTCACACCTGCTGCTAATAAATGTGTTTGTCTTTCTATATTTCTTAAAAAAACAAAACATCAGTTTCTGGTTATGGCTTTGATTAATTAGTTCCTGCTTTGACTTTATCTCATTTTTAGGCTTTTCTTTTAAAAGTGTTGAATTGATTGACAGTGGATTAATGGAGCAAAATGGATGAAAATGTCACTTTGTAATAAATCACAAGACTTAAATCATGGTGTATTTGTGACATTGAACAAGATGGAGAACAAACAAGCCTCTGATGCTAAGAAATGCAGGACATGCATGTAAAATCCTCTTAATGGTTTAATTCGAGGCTCTTGAGCCCAGAGTGGTTTTGGATTCTTTCCCTCTCGCCGTTCAGCCGACAGCTTCCTCTCATCCTCATTGATTAACTTGTCAGAGTGGCCAGCTGTGTTTCGCCAGAGATAATGTTTTAATTAACGGACTTCAATATCCAATTAAGATCAGATGTAGATGCTTCATGGTGGTTATTTAAATGCAGGCGGTCGGGCCTGCAGGGGAGCCGGCCGATGGCTGCCACTGGGACGGGAACGGTCCTCCGCCATGTTTGACCAGCGTCCGTCACAGAGGACGCCACCTGCTACCAACGTTACATATACAAAGTGCAGGGTTTCCAAATTTGGTTTTCAGTAAATGAAAAATGGTTGAGTTGGTCTTCTGAATGTTTTACAGTGCAGTGGAGCCTGTGAAAAGCAAACAACTGAAAACATGAGACTTGTTCCAACAGTTCAAACACAAAAAATACGGAGGACCAAAAGTGAGAAAAGGCAGAAATATATACATATTGTTTTTCCTTTTCCTTAAAAATGTGTTTCCATCTATAAATGTTACATTTTCTTTTGTGTTTTCCTTAAATACATACATTTCTTGACAAAAGACATTTTCAAGGAAAAGGAAAAACAAAAAATAGATATACTTCTGCTTGTATTTTTAATTATGTCAGGTTTGGTCCTCCATACATTCGTACACTGCAAAAAACCACAAAATCTTACCAAGTATTTTAGATCTAATTTCTAGTGTAAATATCTTAGAAGACTTTAGATAAAACAAAACTAACTTACAAGTAACATTTGAACAAAACACATGAGCTTTTTTTTAGTTAACGATTCCTTAATATGATGAAAAGGTTCTAGTTTATTGCAACATGGAAAATGTATTATTTTGAGTGAAATAATCTGCCAATGAAACTAGAACTTATTCACCCATATTGACTCTTATATTTTGCTTAAAAGTTACTTGTAAATTAGTAATTAGTTTAGATATTTACATTAGAAACTGGACCAAAAGCTGTTACATTTTTGCAGTGTAAAGTTTTTTGTTTGTTTTATATACATTTTTCAGCAAGATATTAAAATTTCCTTCTTTGCGTATAAAACAAAACAATGCCTTAAATGACATATCAAAACGTGGCTTCATCTACAATAAGTAAGGGTCAAAGGTCAGAAAACAAGGCGACGCCACTGGCTGTTGGAAGCTTTGAAATAATTCATGTTTTTCATAACAGGCTCGTATCTTTAACCAGATTTAAACGTGATGAGCTGCTTCATTAATGGAAAATGCATATTGAAGACAAGACTTGCGAAGGCGAACATGTTGATTCTTTCAGTCTAAATTAGAGGTCAAACCTCTCAAGGTCACTTTGATCCATCCTTCCTCTCATCTCTTAAATCTCCCCATCTTGTCCTCCGTGTCGTTCAGCTGCAGCCAAACCCCAGCAGGCAGAGCTCTAATTAAAGCCAATGTTCAAATACCTTCTGTAAACCATGTGCTATTGTATTTCATTAGGAATCCCGTCATTGATTTGACTGGGCCATTCAGAGGAAAGGCAAACTCATTAGAGCAGATCTGAAGGATGCTGGATGTTTGTTCACCCGACTGGAAGAACCGTTTTCTAAATGGCTGATAAGTGAAGGCGCTGCTCCAGCCGGACGACCGGGGTGTCCAAAGGGAGGCCCGGGGGCCATTTGTGGCCCTTGGACTGATTTTGTGTGGCCCCCAACTGCAATTAAAAATGACACAAATTTGGATTGCAGACAGAAACTTTTCATTTGTAATCAGGGTAAAGTTGTTGCCAATGTCTTGTCTTGTTTCAAATGTACTAAAATATTTGCACTAGGAACTGAACCAAAAAAATAAAAACTAGAAAAAAAGAAAGTAAGTGTTTTGGTGTTTTTACCGAGTTGATCTGGAGTCTTTTATATAAAACTGCTCTGGTAACTCTTGTTCTCTTTGTTCCGACCCAAACCAACGGTAACAAACTGCGTTTTTCCGGTGCAGTGCCAGCCGGCCCCAATCCCGCCTCTCACTTTTTCTCTTACCCTTTCTTGACCTTTCCTTCTCTTTGGCCGTCTCTCCTTGAAATCTTGATCTTCTTCCCTCAGTGCATTGTAAAGGATCTTTTGTGCTGCGCTGATGGAAAGACCACTTTCAAACAAAGACAGCTCACATTGTGGTACAGCGACAACAAACAGGATGCTTTGTGTGCCGTGAGAAGCTGCTCTGTCATCAGCAACAGGCAGAGTAAAGAAAAGCTGAAAGGACGTGTGTAAGTCTGGAAACCGTCAGATCTGAACGGACAGATGACAATCAGCTGAACTTAATGCACTGACTGACAACTAAATCCAAATGTATTTTTTTGTGTCTAAAGATGGAATTTGTAAAATAAAAATGAATAGTCACTTTTCAAGTATCTTGATTTAAAAAAGCCATTTTATGGTTTTGTATTTTGGACTTTAGGAAAGCTGCTCCGATCCCCTCGTTACCAACTTCTGCGTAAAGAAAAGAAAAACAAAGAATGAAACATACAAAACACACAGTCCTCTAACACTGGATGTTTCTGAATAATCCACGTCTCTCTATAATAACTGTCTAAAATAAAGCCCACTCCTACGGAGGACCAAAACTGACATAATTAAAAATGAAAGCAAAAATATATTTTGTTTTTCCTTTTTCTTACACATAAATCCATTAAGAAAGAGGCAAAAGAAATTCTATACATTTCTGAATTTATTTTTAATTATGTCAGTTTTGGTCTTCCATACACGTTAGCATTTATCGCATGTTCAGCATCTGGTGAACAAATTAGGAAGTGTTAAAGCAAATTAGCAGCTGAAGTGAACGCGCCCAACTTTCTTACATTTTTACTGGAGTAAAAATGTACTTTTAGGAGTATTTTTACTTTGTTGTACTGTTTTCATTATGAAGTATTTCTGCTCTTACTGGAGTAAAATTTCTGTATTTTCTTCTTTCAGTGGGAGTGGAAAACTCTCCAGACTCAGACACACTTTCTGTTAAAGTTTCAAACATTTTTTTGTTGAAACTGATTTAGAAACATTTTATTTTGCCTGATTTTATTATTTTTTTTCCATTTTGGTCCTTAAAATACCAACATTTCCGTTTAACGTTATATTTTGGTCCGTCTGATGATGTCATTTTTAATTATTAAATGATTGATAATTATTGATACCAAATCCTGTTTTACTTTTACTTGAATAAAAATATGTTTAAGTAGTTTTGCTCTTAGTACAGTACAATTTCTGCAAACTTATAGGACCCTAAGAATATTCTTTCGTTGTACTCAGCTTTCAATTTTTTATTATTTTTTTTTTAAATCTGACAACATTTAGTTTGATAATTTTGTTAAATGATAAAACTTTTGCTTTTATTTCCTCAGCAGAAAAAGAGAAACTCCCTGATCATTTGATAAAAACTGGAACTTTAGAGACAGGTCAAGTTCATTTTAGACTAAAAACTGATTTTTCAAAGTCAGAAACGGATAAATTTACGTTTCTCTCCGTTTCTCTCTGTGGCCGTTTGGCTGCAGGTCTGAGAGCCAAAGTTTGGACCTTTCCTCCGAACAGCAGAGCGTGATAAATCATGTCGACAGGGTTGTTGCTGATAATTGCCGCTTTTCTTCACCGTGCCTCTCGGTTTGTGAACCTTTTGCTGACCGGCCGCTCCCCGTTTCTCCAGGTCGCGTTCCACTGGGGAAATTTCTTCTGAAAATATCAAACCTGTTCAACTCCTGTGGCTAACTGGGTCCAAACACCGAATGCCGTTTTCTTAAATAAAGACTCGGAAAGCTGGACCCAGGAGACAGTTTGTCTGAGGCGCCGGGTTCGGATCAGCGCTTATCCTCCAAGTCGGTCCAAAACTGGATTGTTCAACTGTTTGTTGTCTTTCAGTAGGTGGCGCTGCGGCTCACACTTCCCCTCTACTCACTGATGAAAACAAATCTGGTGTCCATCAATTGTGCAGCAATAATTTTCATTTGTGCTGCTTTTGTTTGAAGTTTAAAGATCAAAAGGTCAACCAGCCTTTTTTGTTTTCATTAAACATGCATTTGACACGAAATATATTTTCTTTTTCACTTTTCTGAAACATTTCTTGTCAAACACACGTGGAAGAAAAAGGAAAAGCAAAACATATGCATTTCTGCTTTTATTTTTAATTATGTCAGTTTTGGTCCTCCATAATTTTGGCACACAGTGCAAACAGTTTGGACATCACTGATTCACAGAGGAAGGAGATTAGATTAGATTAGATTAGATTAGATTAGATTAGATTAGATTAGATTAGATTAGATTAGAGTCCAGACCCATCAGGTTTTAATATTGTTTGGTTGAATAAGAAGAGTTGTGTGTTTGCAGCCTGGACAGACGTACGGATCTTCAGAAAACCGTCTGCAGAAGCTGCAAGTCGGAAGAAAAGCTGGAAACTAAAAGCTTGTTGCTCCTGAAGAAGTTGGATTCTCCCAAAGCAATTAACACGTTGCTGCCGCCACCGGAGCTGTGACAACCTGACAGAAACGGCAACAAAAGGAGAAATTACAGATTCCAGGAAAACTTACAGCTTCTTCTATACGAGAACTTCTTACCGTTTTCTAAATTCAGGAAGCAGTTGTGTTTCTGATGTCATATCCTGCGAGAAAGATAATGGCTTCTTCATATTTACCACTTTGTTTCCGCAACAAAAGTGAGACTTCACATGCAGACGAGGTGCATAATTTGCAGGTTTCACACATACTGCGATTCATAAAGACATTCTGCTTCGACAGAAGAAATGTACAGATTGATAAATATTGTTTGGTAACATTAAACACTGAGGGAAATGAAAAACTATTATGAATAAGTTACTGAACGTATGCTATGAGAAAACATGCTTAAACATTTTTAAAAAATCTATACAAAGTAGTTTTTGTAATACTTCAGATTTAGACATTAGAAATTAATATTAGGAAGAAAGTATATAAATATTCTCAAATTTATTACTCAGATTTACAGAAACAGAATAAATGATGCTAAAAATAAATAGTTTAGTAAAAGTTAAGGGTTTCATAAGTCTCGTCTTGTTCCATATATTTGAAAAGCATAATGCGATGGCATGTTGTACATAAAAAAGTACATTACATAAAACGTTCAGAGATTAGTCTCAGAAATCTTATAGTAAAAAAGAAAAGGAAATTTCTGAGTTCAAAAAGTCGTAAATTTGTAAAAAAAAAAATAAAAATAAATAAATAAAATAAAAAATCAGAAATTTTGAATTTAGTCTAAAAACTTTCAGAGAAAAAAAACCTCAGAAACTTTCTGATCTCATAAAGTTGAAAACATTTGACTTTTTAAAAGTCAAATGTTTTTGAATGAGCTCAGAAATGTCCAACTTCACAACTTCTTCTGTTCGCTGATTGAAAGTCCACTGGAGAAATCTAACTGAATGGGAGGAATCCCAGACAGAGAGCTGAAGGGAGATGAGAATCAAGAAGAATTGCATAGCAAAGTATATTAATTATGATAAGTGTTATCCTGTCTACCATTTTATCAAAGAAGAAAAATACATTTTTTAAAAATGATTTGCTCAAAGCGAGAGCTAAATTAGTTTCGCCCTGATTTTAGAAAGTTAATCAGATTTTTTGCTCTTAGAAAAAACATCAAAAACTGTTACAGCGAAATTAAAAATGCGTCAAGTATTTTTCTTAGTGTCTATATTTATTAGATGACAACTCTAGAAGTTGGTCATGTCTCAAGTATTAGCGGTCCAACAACCAGGTCTGTCACAATAAGCAATAAATCCATTAATCGCTTGATAAATAATAATAAAAAAAAAACGAAATAATTTTCATTTGCATGATTCATAGTTTTTCTCTTTCTACCAAAAACTGGATGATAAAAGTCTTCAGTTTAGTGTTTCAGTCTCAAATAAATCTTTTTCTTTTTAGGATATTTTTCATAATTCCTTTTATTTGTTGTTTCTGTTCTTTTATTTATTTTGAATATTTAAAATGTCTTCCTGTGTTTATTGATCTTTCAGAATGTGTTCTTCAATTATTACACACTTACAATCATATTACTTCAAAATCATCTCAAAACGACAGTATTATCGTTTATCACAATAATTTCTCACCCAGCTAAATTGGTAACAGCGGCAGACATGAAGTCTGCTCTGTGCACTTCACTCTTTATTTCTGTGTAAATATTAGTTTTTGTTTCTAATTGCTGCCTTTGACATGAGCTTAGCTTCCCGTTTCCTTTCGTTTCTCCCCGGTTCTGTGAGCGATCCAAACCGTGGGGCGTCTGAAGCGTCTGCCAGGACTGACGGGCTGCCAGGCTGAGTGACCTTTGGCAGAACGAGCCGCTCCGCCGCAGAGCCAGACTTTCCCTCCAGCTGATGGGAGCGGAGAGAGGCGACAGAACGGCTCACGGGTTCTCCGACCCGGTTCTGCTGCAGATGTGAAAGATTACAGATGTGAGTCGTTTGAAGTCGGTGTTGGAGTATAGAAATAAATTCTAACCTCATTTATTTAAGCTTCTGGGGAAACATAATCTCCAGAAACACAATTGCTTCGTTTGAATTTATGTCTCCATTAACTAGTTTTGTATGGAGGACCAAAACTGACATAATTAAGAATAAAAGCAGAAATATATGTGTTTTGTTTTTCCTTTTCATTATAGGAAAATGTGTTTTTGTAAAGAAATTTAAACATTTGTTAATGTATCTTGTTGTTGAGCCATGAATTGAGGCCAAACTCAGCACTATGTGGCTCAGATTTAGGAGGGAAACCAAACAAAATCGTGTTTTGGCAAAAAACCGAGTTGACAACACAAGATGAACAAAAGCATTCAGGGGGGTGTGGTACGAACAAAAAACAAAAGCATAACTATTCACGCGGGTAAACTTTTTTCCCTTTAACCAAAGGTTACTCCGATACGTGACTAAACTACGTTATGTCGTTTCTAAGAAACCCCAGGAAGACGCAGGCAAACAGAACAGGAAACAAAATATGTTTGGCAGAAAAACAAGACTTTTGTTCCACCTCCCCGCCTCTGATGCAAACAGGTACATATACACAGAGCTACCGCCTCTCTGACACACACACACACACACACACAGATCTTCCCTGGCAGCCTCTGCAGGCGCTCAGATCCAGCTCTGCCAAACAGAAGCTGCTGGTTCTGCCAAGGTGGAGCGTTCATATTACCTCCAACGCTTCACATCGTCTCAAAGTATCGAATTATTCTTTTGTTTTTCTCTGCAGCTTTGCTGGATTCTGACAACAGGAGCAGCTGCTGATCACCGATAAGTGATGATGGCTTGTTTAACAAACAGAAACGATTCTTTTTCATTTGGGGTCTTATCAAGATCATGGATGTTCTTCAAGAATGCAGGAATGCATTGTTAGAACCCATTAACAAACTGTTAAAATATTAATAAATAAACACTTTAACTTTGAGGCCTAAAAAACATTTAGTGAAGAATAAAAATATCCTTACTTACTTTGCACATGATTAGTAATAATCCTACATTTATTGAGCTTCCGTGTGAAAAGTATTTTATAATTTTACTGCAGATCTTTTAGCTTAACTGGTATTTCTAAATTGCACTGTAAAAACTCAAACTCTTACCAAGTAATTTTGGTTTAGTTTCTAATTCAAATATTTCCGTACACTTGAAATAAGATAAAACTAACTTACAAGAAACTTTTCAGCAACTTTGCAAAAAAAGTTCTAGTTCCATTGGCACATTATTTTTACTTATAACAAGACATTTTTACCATGTTACAAGTGAAACAATCTGCCAATGGAACTGGACCTGAGTTGCTAGGTAACGGGCTGAGCTTAGCTGGGGTTGCTAGGTAACAGCACAGTTCATTTTGTGGAATAATCTCCCAATGGAACCAGAACTCTTTCATCAATGTTAAGTAATTATTGACTTAAAACAAACTCATACATATTACTGAAAAGTTACTTATTAGTTTTGTCTTATTTTGAGTGTAAAAAGACATTTTTACTAGAAACTGAACCAAAAAAACTTTGTGATATTTTGTGTTTTTGCAGCTTTTGCTGTTCTGCTGGTTTTGGGCCAAACCAGACCAGATATCAGGTAATAATCATCTGTTCTTTTGGTTTAGTTCAAACAGATAAACTTAAAAAAAAAAACAAAAAACTAAATGGCTACTTGCATTTTAATCCAAAATATTATTTTACCTCTTTTCATTTTAGAGAACAGAAGCAAATTCTTAAAAACGATCAGAAAGACTCTGAAGGTCACGTCAACAAACCCGATGACTCCCGTCCCCCTTCACAGCGACGCTCCGCCCGGCGTTAAGTTATTTCATCAGCTGCTGACGGCTGCTGTACTGGAACTTCTCTTCTCGGTTTCCTTTTCTGCTTCGTGTGTGTAATAGAGTCACAGGTGGTGTGAGTGTGTCTATGTTTGCCAACAGCCTCAGCATTGTGAGTAGGTGTGCTCCTGACAGCGAAAACACATTAAGCTGATTCTGTCATCTCTCCTCTCGACTTTATTTCTCTGCCAGAGCAAAAGGAAGCCGTACCCACCTGCGCCAGCTGCCATCACTCAGGTCTGTCCCTCCGTCTCCGTGCACATGGACCGAAAGATGAAGAACAATCATTAAAAAGTCTCTGACTGCCCTGGAACAAGCAGAAAAACATTCAGTCCCAGTTTTTATTCTGCTGTTCTTGTTCGATGTTTTGTATCTATGTTGTCAAACCTGCATTAGTGGCAGGATTATGTCCAAGCCAAGCTGATGGAAAACAACTTAAACCTGGAAAAGAGAAGACTGCCCCCCCCCCACACACACACAAACATAGAGCAGATTTTATTTTTCTTCTATAAAAAAGTAGATCGGATGTCAGACTTTTAAAATGACCTTTAGAAACAAAACAAGTGACACTAAATCAAGGACGTGTTATCCCCATATTTCTGTCTGCATTGCACATAAACAAACATTACAGGAACAAAAGTTTATTCATGAAACTGCTGAACAGGTTTTCAATCTGAACTTTACAAAACAGGCTGTTTTGTAAAATGTCATCTGTAGGAGCTATTTCTCCATTTTTTAGTTCAAGCTTAGAATTTAGTTTATTTTTATTTTTGTGTATTGTCTAGTTGATTTACAATTAGAATTGTTGTCTATTTGTTATTTTAAATATGTTCTTTGGTTAGTAATTCACTTCATTAGTTAATTAATTCCAGTTGGGACGTAGGCGTTTCACAATATAAATAGGTGGGTCTTAGGTAGCTGATTATGCACATGGGTGGTCATATGGGTTTTTACCAGTCACCTGTCATCGTCTAGTCAGTCAATTAGTTTATAATTTGTTTGTCTGAACTGAGAAATAAACTAAAACAAAGGAACTGCATTATGACCCTTTTTGACTTCTTTGTTTTTTGGACTGAGTAAACCAGGATCCACGGTGCATCAAGTGACTATTTGAGTTTGAATCACCTTTTGCTTTGATCACCGTTAAGTCTTAAGTTTTTTGATTTTGAATTAGACCTCTTTGGACAAATAGTCACTACATCATCTCTGCTGCCCAGAAATGGAGCTGCTGCTATGTCTACAGCCGAGACAAAGCTGAAGATGCACAGACGATATTAGTTACATTTAACTTTCCTATGGGGTAAATAAAGTAGTTTGAATAAAGCAGCTTAAATAAAAGCACATAATGTGTTTTTATGGCCCAAACCTTAATTAAACTCTGAATCTGACAAACTGGCCCAAACAGGCAAAAATATTCCCCTCAGAAACTGAACTCATCTGTTTAGGCAAAGATTTTCTGCTCGTACGGAAGAGATTTTGTTCTCTTTGCAATTCCTTAATTGAGCAAACAAGCCCATGTGTCATTGATGACAAAGCCACTAATTGACTTTCTGTGGGTATTGTTTCCATGGCGCCAGCGCACAATGTCAACTCGAAATGCTAACATGAGCTCAGACTGATTCTGCCTGCTTTACATAGTCAAGAGAAAAACCAGACCTGCTAAGATGAGAAAAAAAAAATCTGAGAAGTTGGCTTGAGGAAACAAAATGTTATTAAGATTCATCACCTTGCAGGTATGAAGGTTCAAAGATAGAAAATAGATTCCTGACTGAATAACAGTTTGAACCGATGGTGAAGAAACTGTAGCTGAAATATTTCCCCAAAAGCCCAACATAATGCCTTACTAAGGTAAAGGGGAAATATTATGCAGAATTCACTTTTTGCACTGTTTTTACTCCCACTTGAGCCTCTACTGTTTCTAAAAACTTAAAAAAAATAAACTTATAAATTGAATACTAATGAACGGCTGCCTGTGTGTTTTTTTTATTAATTTTTTCGTTTCTTGGTGCCTGGAAAATAAAAGGTTTGAAAAATCCTCTGGAACGTAACATCACCAATAAGCAGGCACTCCCCCGTTGCCTAGCAACCCCAGCAGAGTTCCGCCGGTTACCTAGCAACCAGAGCTGGTCTCCCGCCTGTTTGGTCAGCTCGGTTCACATGACCTAAATGCTGTTTTTGCAATTCAGACAATAAAATGTTCATTTTCATATTTAAAAGACAAATTGAATTGTTTGAGTCTTTCAATCTATTTCCAATACCCTTTAAAGACTTACATGGGAAAATGTCCTAGACTGAAAATATTCTTATTATATGTAACTGACTATATTTCAAGTCTTTCCTGAGAGACATTTATTTCTTTAGATTATCACAATGAAAAAAATCCAGAAAAAGTTGGATTTTCCACTAATTATACGTAAATAAAACTGATAAATTTAGCAAACTCCTTTCATTTATTGTCGTTTTATCTCTATAGCTCTCCTATAACATAAAATCATATTATAGCATAACACTACAGCAAATGTCATTTGGATATTTAAGCCCAAGTAAATTTCACTACATTGTATCAGAAACAGTTTGTTTTATATTTGAAAATCTTAAAGTCATTTTTAAAATCGCTGAATGTGATTTTAAAGACAACATGGCTGCATTTTGTTCTTGTTTGCGTCCGTCCGGCTCTTATTTGTCCGAGGATTCGGCTGAAGGAACCGGAGGAACCGGCCTCACCTCTGAAAGTCCTGCTCAGCTTCCAGCCGTCTGCGTTCCTGATGAAGACATCCAGGCGGGCCAGCGTCTTCCCCGACGGGCCGACCCGAAGGGCGAGGGGAGCAGATGAGAGACTGAAGGAAGAAGGAAAAAGGTTAATTGGTTTTGTTGACCATCTGTCTATGAAAGCGAAGGCGGCTAACAATGACACACTTCAGAAAGGATTTGGATCTGCAGCTGCTGATTGGCAGCCGCCTGCCTATTATTAGAACAAGTTCATAGAAGAAGAAAATTCACTGCACTTGTTTCTTTGTGCAAAGTTATTTCACTGCAGAGGTGTCCAAACTGTGGCCCTGGGGCCGTTTGTGGCCCCTTGGATGAATTTTGCAATCCAAACTTGGCTCTCCGATAATCCTTAAATTTTCTTAGGATGAGATTTAAAGTGGGAACAATTTCTAAAACTGAAAATATTGATAACACAAAAAATTTTCTTTTCAATCTATTACAAAGAAAAATAATAACTTTTATTAGTTGCTTTTATTTTTATCACATAATTCATAAACATCTAGTGAGTTTTTACTCAAAAGCAAACTTGGTTACACCATCCGTTATATTTTGCTAAAGAAAATTCTTACTTTTGTTCCTGGGAATAAACTAAACATCAATCAAGTTTATCTGCAAAGCAAATTTCAGCAACAAGGTTCAACATACTGTCAACAATTGAGAATAAATAACTTTTATGGACTTAAAAAATGGAAAATAAATAAAAGAATAAATAAAAAAAATCTCCTCACCAAATCTGTAACTTTAATAATCTTTACGGTTCTTCAGGCCAATAATTGTGGACGTTTATCAGATCCTCCATTAAACAGAGTTTAGTTACATTTACTCAGTTACTTCTAGTTGAGAGGCTTTTTTTGGAAAAAATCTACTTCTGGGGGATTTTTACTATGCTGCACTTTTTACTTTTACTTGAGTAAAAATATGCTGCAGTTGTGCTACTCCTGCTTCAGTAATGTTTTTGGGCACTTTGCCCACCTCTGCACATCATTATAACTACATGTGTGCTGATGATGTTATTTCAGTGAAAACAGCTGAAGGTGTTTCTGGATGGTAAAGTGAAGTGAAGCTCGAATCTTGGAGGATTTTCCTTTCGTTCCTCGGTTGCTCTTCCCGGATGTTCGCTGTGAATTTGCTGGAACCGGAGCGGACAGCATTTCCCTAAACGCGTCAGAATTCATCCGACTGCTTCTGTCTTTGTCATGTTGTCAATAAACACAGGTGACCCAAATCCTCTGGCGCCGTCGCACCGCCTCCTCCCGTTTAACAGCCGACGTTTCACGCTTCTGAGGTTTTATCTTCCCGTTTCCTTCCTGTCCTTCTGGCTCAGGTTGAGCTTTGACTCATAAAACCAATAAAAAACAAACAACCTTTTCACAACCAGGCTGACTTTAACACGTTTTGATGAATTCTTATGGATTTACACACTGTGGTTAACTCTTCATTTTCTGAATTTGTAGACCAACACAGTTTCTTCCAGGGTCTTGATTGGGCATTTTGTTCAAAACAGCAACTTTTCATATTTTCACACACTTTATTCCTGTTATTATAACACATTTTGTTGGACAATAAATTATTGCGATATAACATTTTTGGTTTGTGACCATTTTCAAGTATAATAATGCTTATGGAATAATAATAAAGCAATGACTCATTCTCAAATAAAACTTTAAATTCCAATGAACATTTAACACTGGAAGTGGAAAACATTTTAAATGTCCAAAATAAATAAACAAAAACACAGAAACAAATAAATTATGAATTCTCTGTAAACAAAATGATCCTTCAGAAAAAAACATGAAAACAGATGAAAAACACCAAACTGACGACTTTCATCATCCAGGCAGAAAAACAACAAATCAAGCAGAGGGAACATTTTTGAGTTTGTTTTAATAAATTAGTTACTTGCAATAAGTAATGAATTAATTCTGTATTGCAGGAGGCGTACGTCTGTCCTGAACAATTAGTCGGATTTATCAGAAACTGTAACTGAGTTTCCGTCACAAATGTGTGTAAATCTGTCGATATTCTGACAATGTCCAAAAAATTTTTATGTAAATATAATTAAATAAGAAACACAATTAAGGAAATTTGTTCACATGATAAATCAGCAAAAAACACTTTGTGCCATCAACATCATCATCATCATCATCATCATCATCATCATCATCATCATCATCATCATCCTACCACTTCCTGTCGTCTTCTTCGTCGTTTCCACCAGTAGTAACATCCAGCTGTTGATCATGTGACTTATGTGATGTGAAAACGTTTCCTTCGTATTTTTGTGAAATAAACCAATTTTTATACAGCCGGGAAAAAAAACTTATCAAAAAATTTTAATTTTTCATTAAACGAGTTTTTTTTTCTTCCTAATTCCAACATGGGAAATTATTTGATCAGTGGAAACAATGATGGAAATCAGTTTTAAGTATTTGAGTTCCTCCAAATGTCTCATAAATATAAGAAAATTATTTTCTTTTTCAATTTTAACAGGAAAATAATTATCCCCTTCAGCTTTTACTCTCTGCACTAAATCAAGTAATCAGCCAAAAGGTCAGACATAATTCATGAACTGGTTAACAGGCAGGCTGGCAGTTTCTCTTCCAGTTTAGGAAAGATGGAAAACGAACAACAGAGTTTAACCCAAGAATAAAAAAAGATTTTAAACAACAATAATAGCCAAAGTATTTGGGTTTACAGTCAGTTTTTGTATTTTTTATTATAAAGACAGCAAAAAAAAAAAATTATTTATCCCCAAACATCTGCCCTCATCTGGAGTAAAATGAGAATATAAACCAATTTGGCTATTTAACACAATTTATTCCCATATTTTAGGTCCCAAACTTTAAAACACTCAAACCAGCAGCATAAAATGTTCCTTAAAAGACAAAACATTTGCTGCAACATCCACAGTGGGGAGAAAAACAAGCAACTTTCCCTGCATTATGTCGTTACTATGGGCTTAAACAAAATATAATAATGGATTTTAATTTATATAGTAGCAATCCAGACATGTATAACTGCAGGAAGTTTTTCAAACTAAAGTTAATACTTCCTATTTTCCTCTGCTCAGCGATGAATATCAAAATTCATTTAGGATAATAATAAAAGTTCAGGTTAGCAGCAAACAGCAGATGGAGGAACTTACAGTCTAACAGGAGAAAAAACCAAGAAGGAAACAAACTGGGATGAAACCAGAGAAACTACTGGGAGGTTTGATTAGTAGAGTGGAAACAGGTGAGGATGATTAGCAGATGAAGAGCAGCTGAGGAAGAGAAGGGAGAGGAAGGCTCTGACCAGCAAACACAGAGAGAAGAGAAACACAAAACAGAAAAGACAAATAACAAAGTGGTTACCAAAATAAAACGTCAGATTACAGGAAATGAACACAAGGTAATAATGTGTAAAAACTAAAACATGAAGACTAAAACTCTAAATTATGCATAAAAGTTACAGAATCCAACTTACCTTCTGTTTGGGTCAAATTTCTCGATCGGTTCAGTTTTCACTATTTCCTACAGCACTGCAAAAACACAAAGTCTTTCCAAGTAATTTTGGTTTAGTTTCCAGAGCTAAAAGCTCAGAATCTGAAGTCAAAGTGACTTTTCAGCAAGAAACTGCTGAAGTGAAGATGCTGCTGAAAACATTTGGACTTTTCCTGTTGCTGCTCTGGTGTTCTTGAACTTGGAAATTAAAATGGTGGATTCGTGAAACTGGTCCATGACTTTGATTAGGACTTCTGCAGCAAATACTGTGATGTCATAGTTCAAAAAGTGTTTTAGTTTAGTTTCTAGTGCAAATAACTTCTTGAAATAAGACAAAACTGACAAGTCATTTTCAGGAAGATGTAGGAGTTTGTTTTAATTATTTAATATTGATAAAAAAAGTTCCAGTTCCACCTGCAGATTGTTTCATTATATTAAGGCATTTTTCCCATAACTGAAATAATCTTAAAATGGAACTAAAACTTTTAACCAATAAGGAATTATTGTCTTGAAAAAAGCTCATGTGTTTCCACTTTTATTTTTAATTATGTCAGTTTTTGTCCTCCATACGTACCAGCAGGAAGTGAAATGCAGGTTTTCAGGTTGGAGAGTCAGTGAACTCTGAAATTACACTAAATTACGCTCACTTTTATTATTTATGAATGAAGCGTCTTCTGAATGCCTATGCTTCCTTTTTTGTTGGTCTAACATGTAGAAAATATTCCAATAAATAAAGTTTGTGGCTGTATGTATGGATATTTGAGTTTTATCTCAAATATCATCTTCTCTGTACTCCAGCATGACAGCAATGTGTGAATGCAAACAATATCTATGACATTATTTAACTGATCTAAGAAATATGTTCCTTTATTTGACTATTTCTTTTGCAGATGACGAGAAGCTGTTTGGAGCTGATGATTAAATTTTAATAACTCCGACTAACAGCCGGTTAAGCCACGAGCGTTTGATTTCTGATCACACATAAATAATGACAATAATGATCTAGATGGATGTGCCGATTACAGACCGGTTCAATCAAGTGCCTCTTTTTATCCAGCAATAAAATAAATTGAAGGCCTACTTCTTTTTATTTATTACCATAAATTAATTTCTCCCTCTCTCAAACGAGCGTTCAGAGGATCATGAAGCCAACGGGGTTTTTGCGTCGAGTCGGCAGCTTTCACTGGGTTTCATGTCGACGTGTCGGTCGCGTCACACTCAGTCATCACAGCAAAGCGTTTTCAAAACCTTTTAATTATTCTGACCAAGTCTTGTTAAACGTGCTTCTGTTTGAATTTCTTTGCGTTCGCCTGAGTTAACCTGGGAATGCTCTAAAACAAAATGGCAGATTATCAAAGAGAGAAACAAACATTTCCACCAACGGCTCATTTCTTTAAACGTCATACAACTTTCTATGCTTTTGTGTAGTTTTTACAAATCAATCATCTTTTGACAAAAAAAGAAACCTTTAATGTCAAAGTGAAAACTGATTTCTGCAAAAATGATGGCAATCAAATAAAATTAGTGAGTGGATAAATATTATATACCTGCTTTAAGGTGACTGAGCTAATTTAACAGAGATCCAGGCAGTTGAAGGGGGTGAATATTTATGCAATCACTTGTTTTATTCTCATTTTTTTGTGGAAAAAGCCAAATTCTCTTGACTATAAAAGGAATAAAACGGGTCAAACTTAATTTCTTTTAGGATTGTGCATTTCAAACAATTTGACACAATAATAATAAACTTTAATTGGCACCAATAAACCAAATACTTTGAGTGTTTTAGCACAAGCAGAGACAAAATCAGTACTAAATTCAAAATGCTGACATTTTGATGAGTTGTTAAAATTTTCTTAGCTACTTGTCACTCAGGAAATCGTCTACATGCAGGATTCACTGAAAAAAACCAGATGTTACCAAGTAATTTTGGTTTAGTTTATAGTGTAAATATCTTAGTTCACTTACTACGCTGTATTTTGCTGAAAAGTTATTATCTGCTTTGAGTCTAATCTAATGTTTTTCTGTACTTTTTATGGTTTTAACTAACCTTCATCATCTAACTTTGACCTTTTTGTCATTTTCTTTATTTATAATGCCTAATTTTCTAATTAAAACTGTCAACAAAGGTTGAGATCTTACATTTTTCTAACCGTATCGCCACCGTCCTTGTTCTCCTGAGCGTTCACATGCGTCACTTTCACCTCACACAGAGCAAAGGATTGTCACAATTCAGAGATCAACCGTATGCGGCACATCGCCCTTTACAATGACAGCATGTACAGGTGCAGCCTAAAACCAGGAAGGAAACAACTGTACCAGGTGGCCTTGAAATGAAAAGCCACTGATTATTTCAGAGGTTTAAATGTTCCTGCTGCACAGCAAAAGAGCAGCAGAGGTTGTTTCCAGGAATGTAGTTTGTTATGAGCGAAGTGGGACGGAGATCGATCAATCCTCAACTGTTCTGACCTGGATGGCAGAATCTGAAGGAGGGCTAGCCATGCTAGCATTAGGCCTAGGCTACAACCTGATCAAGCCTGATGTGATCCTGATATTCTTCTGGTTACGAGAAAAAACTGATGGACTCAAGGAGCAAAGTCTGAAAGACACAGCAGGCCTGGGTGTCGTGTAACGTTTCTGTGTTGGTCTCACAGGTCGACTTCGCGTTTACTGAATTTATTCTAACAAAAGAGGAAATCGAGCCCAACGTCTTCTGCCTCTCTACATGAAATAAAACTAAATACACTACAGAGCAATAGCTTCCAAGCAGCAGTTAGCAGCAGTTAGCAGCAGCTAGCAGCAGTTAGCAGCAGCTAGGAGCAGTTAGCAGCAGCTAGCAGCAGTTAGCAGCAGCTAGCAGCAGTTAGCAGGTGTAAAATTAAACAATGACAACAATTAGAAACTTACAAAACATGTCAAACTTTCTCACGAAACTCTGTATGTGATCAAATGCACCAAAATATATGTTAAAATATAAGACTTGTAAAGAAAACACAGAGCTGATGGTAACCGATGGCAACAGAAAAAGGGGGAGGAGCTAGTTAATGGTTGGTATGGCAACCACCAACCGTCAAGAGCAAAGCAACAGAAAGCAAAACACAATAAATGTAGAGACTTTCTGACGAAACAAAATAAATATCAAGAATAAATAAAGACATTTTGACAAACTTCACATCTGTAATCATTCAAATAAAACCTGTTACACATATAGAGATCAGTTTTACTCTTTCACTTATTCATGTTTCAAACCGGTTTTTAAAAACCAGCTGCTTTCTTAACCTGACCTGAAGCAACACAAATCGTGAACATGGAGGCCTGCAAAGCCCAAAATACTTCTAGTACCTGAGCCTCACTGGTCAGAAATATCTTCCTATAATTCTCCTGGGTTTCCCTAAAATAAAAGCCCCAGAATAATAATAAAAAAAACTGTCACTGCAGTTAACTTCCTGTGTCAGAAACACAGGCCTGAGGGAAAGTCTGGAGCTTAAAGCTGGAGTGTGTTTCTGATGAAAGGGAATGCTTTAATACCTGATGCTGCTAACTCTACTGACCCCTCTAACGCAGAATGAGCCTCAGTTAATTGTAAGCACTAACTTTTCTGGAGTGATGTGTCGAACAGCAGAATTCAACTTCAGGGAAAATAACGAAACACAGACAAAGTTAAGGAACTTCAGGCTCCGCAGCTGAATCCACTCATTTATTACTAAATAAAATTGTTTGTGCATCTAAATACATTTCCATGCAAATGTTAATTCAGGGATTCATTTTCTAGAATTTAAAGTCATTTTATTGTGAGGTTATTTTCACTGAAACTCCTGTGGATATTTTAAATGGATGAAACTCAGGAATCATTATTTATGACTCCCACAAAAAACGGCAGAATGATCTTTTCAACAGGATATATCTGGAAGAACAGTCAAGCTAAACTAGCCAAAACAATATAAACCAGCAAATTAACAGGTTCAGATGTATTTCTACACATTGGAGGGAATCCGGAGACATCTGGAGGTAATTATTGTGGCTGAGCATTAATAAAACACAGAGAATCAGAACAAAACTAAATACAGAGGAATAAACTGATGATGGTAGATGTCCACTAAAGTAAACAAGAAAATAATCAAAAATACAAACAGATAAAACCCAAACATCCCAGAATTATGACAACACAGATGTTTACTCAAAACCCTTCCAGTTCTCTTCCCATCAAAAATGTTTTTATTTTCATTACTTTGGACAGAAGTTTCAGCAATCTCCCCTGGTGTTTTGCTTAATTTATGCTGGTACTTTGGCCCTTCTGAAGCAGATTAGCATCATTTCCATAATGTTCCAACATGAAGCTGCTCACCAACAACTTATGAGTTGAAACATGCAGGAATTATCCAATGGGAGGCTTTTAGCAGCTTTAATGCCACAACGTATATAAATGCTACAACAAAGAAATTCTGTAAAACATACACGGAGGAAACTTTCTGGTTGTTTACTACAACATTAAGGAGATCCGTTATGCAAAGTTCACATTTTGCTCATTTTTGTACTTCCATTTGAGGCTCGACTGCCTCTAAAAACAGAAGAAATATGTTCATATTTTATGGTGTTTGAAAAACGACCCGTTTCAAAAACCTCCTGAATGCTGAGATACAAGCGATGTGCTGTTACCTACCAACCCCAGTAGAGCTCCGCCCGTCACCTAGCAACCCCAGTAGAGCTCCACCCGTTACCTACCAATCCCAGTAGAGCTCCACCCGTCACCTAGCAACTCCAGTAGCGCTCCGCCCGTCACCTAGCAACCCCAGTTAAGCTACAGCCCATTTGGTCAGGTGGTTTTCTCGCTGCTGTACAATGGCTGCTGGAAAAGACAAGAGTTTAGTTGTTGTCTCACTAAACCACTGCGTTCTAGTTTTTTGAGCAGGACGCTCAACTAATGCTTTCCAGATATGTGCGGTTGTATAATTCTCATCTTTTAACGTGACTGTAAATGTTGGATTTAAAGTGACAGAGACCCTAAATAAGCAGAATTGAGCAGATTGAAATGTCATTTTCTCAGAATGGCTTTGAGCAAAAAGTGCAGTGAACATGTTTTGTATAGGCCGATCCTAAGTTGTTCAAGGAAGCATATTAGATCCCCTTTCTGGTTTTATAAATTTATTGACACGTCTGACTTTCCTCTTGCACCCGCAGCACAAGGTGAATGAAATCTGCTCCTTAAAGATGCGTGGGGAAGAAAGTAAAACAGATTCTCCCCACCCAGATGTTCAGATTATCAGACGTCCCACATGCCATTAGCTTCTGTTTCACTGTAGCAACGCGCTGATTCGTCTCCCAGCAAGAGCTTTTTTAGGAAACAGTTAATGACGGAGAGTAAAAGAGAGAGATTGTGATACGCACCGCGCTTCAGAGATAAAAGGCTCCGTGGTTTTCAGTAAATAATCCTCCATCTGGCAGAAAGTTAGTTTTTTTTCCCAGAGAAACTGTGATACCCTAATTGATCCAGATATTGATACACGGTTCAATGAATGCTGGATCGTCCCTGAAGGACTATTCAAGCTGCGTGTGCAAATATTAACTCAGTCCCACCTTGCTGTTAATCAAACCTGTCGGAGACGAGGCGAGCGCTCTCTCAACAGGTTAACAAAAGCTTATGAAGATGAAAGTACTGTAAACAAGTCACCTCATTAAACCAGAGGAAATAACTTCTGAGCGCTCCAGCCCCACTGAGCAACATGTTTGCTCTTAATCAACGAGGCTCGCAGGTTGCTCAGGGAGTTCTGTGTTGGTTATGTGCAATTACTTATTTGCCATTCAATAAAGCAGCGAGGCAGCGAACCAGCTTTGTGTTAATCTAAAATTAATTCTCATGAATAGTAGATCAAGGAGGGAGATTTCATGCCGCAGAGATAAAATAATGATGCGCTCGCTGGAGATTCATTAACAGCCAAACTCAGGAGAGCAGAATGGGAGGCTGCCGACTTCATTCCTGCACCTGGCAGTCAGGAAGATTAAACAGCTTCTTAAAATATTTTATAAAAGATCACAATTAATCCTGACCAGAGATGGGTTCCAACTATAGTTACATTTACTCACTTACATTCACTTGAGTGATGTTTTCACTATGCTGTACTTTTTACTTTTACTTGAGTAATTTTATCATAAAGTATTTCTGCTCTTACTTCAGTAAAATTTCTGAATTTTCTTCCCACTGAATGAAAATCAAACTCAGACTCACACCTAACAGTTTCTGTTAAAGTTTATAAGTTTTTTACTGAAAGAAACTGAATTGGAATTTTATTTTGCTCATTTTGTTGCTTAAAATACCAACATTTCCACTTAATTTTATATTTTTGATGTAATTTTTAAATATCAAATGATTGATAATTTGGTCCCTTTTTGCTCTTTCTTCAGTAATTTCTTGGACGGCTACTTTTTACTTTTACTTGAGTAAAAATATGTTGAAGTATAGTAGCATAGTGACTCTTGAGTACAATTTTTGGATACTTTGCCCAACTCTTTTGGTTACCTAGCAACTCGCTTTTTGGTTGCCTAGCAACAACCTACTGGGTAACTGGTGCAGCAGCAGTTTAAGGTTTTTTCCTCACAATTGCTTATATGAATTATTGTCACTTTGGTCCTTAAAGTATCAAAATTTCCACTTAAGTTTATATTTTGGTCCATCTGATGATGCAATAATATGAAGTGATTGATAATTTTCTACTTGAGTAAAAATATGTTGAAGTATTCCTAGTCTTACTTGAGTATTTTTTTGGCACTCTACCCACTCTGATCCTGACAAACCACACCAAAAATAAAAAAAATGTTTTAAATGTAGCAAAGAGGCAGAAGATAAGGAACACAAAGGGAGATAAAACAGACTGCGGCGCATTCTCAGACTGTTTGGTGATTCATTCTGCTCCCGCTGCTCTCCTAACCAACCACAGCCCGTTCACAGCCTTCTGCACAAGATCATCATCACATAATTGGGTATAAATCAAGAGTAAGAGCCTGTTGCCCAGTGGGGACCGCGATAAGTCAGGGGAATCGATGACAAAACACTGAGATAATCACATTTCTCAGCCAGGAGGGGGGCCTGAGGAGCCGACCTGGAACAGCACAAGGTGCGCTGGCTGTCAAATGCCTTAATTGCTTGACTTGTGATTTACTGAAGTGGGTATTTATTGCCTCTTTAGCTGGAATGTATTTCTCTATGTAAACGAAAGTAAAGCATGTTGAAGCAGATGAAGATTATTTTGTGATGTATGTAAGAGAGAACAAGGGGAAGGTCAAGGCACAAAACATCAGACCACAAATGTAATATCAATACAGCCAATACTGCAAACATTAACACCGAGTTCCTTTAAATCAAGACCTCGGTTGCTTCTGAACCATAATAAATGAAACATTGACCAACATTTTGGTGATAGCGCAAATCAAAATGTAGCGATTGTTTAATTATTGGCTGCTTGGGGTTTTCTTTATAACTTTGTAATTTTGTGTTTGTATGATGTGGAGAACCTTCTGCTGAAATATTCCATACAAATAGACTTGATTGATTAATTGATTGAATATTAAGTAGGATATTGTCTTTCATCTCTCATACGCTGCAAAAAAACAAAACAATATCTTAACAAGTAACTTTGGTTTAGTTTCTAGAGCAAATATCTTACTACACTTGAAATAAGGCAAAACTAACTTACAAGTAATTTCCAGCAAGAAATATGAACTTGTTTTAAACAAATAATTCCTAAATATTGATGAAAAGTTCCAGATAATTTCATTTATAGCAAAACAATTGAAATAATCTGACCATGGAACAAGAACTGGGTTGCTAGGCAACAAACTGGGCTTGGCTGGGGTTGCTAAGTAACAACCTGGTCTTGGCTGGAGTTGCTAGGTAACGACCTGGGCGTGGCTGGAGTTGCTAGGTAACGACCTGATCTTGGCTGGAGTTGCTAAGTAACGACCTGGTCTTGGCTGGAGTTGCTAAGCAACGACATGAAATAATCTGCCATTGGAACTTTTTGATCAATATTAAGGAATTACTGACCTAAAACACGTGTATTTATCTTGCTGAAAAGTTACTTGTGATTCAGTTTTGTCTCAGTTTCAATGTTCTAAGATATTTGCACAAGAAACTAAACTAAAACTCCTTGGTAAATTTTCTGTTTTTGCAGAGTAGACTGGAACAATTAGCAAAAAAAAATAAGCATTACAGCTCGGCACCAGGGACGTTCCTGGACGTTTCCTTTCCGATCAGAAGCAAAGTAAAATTCAAGCCGGTGTTGGAGACACGTTGAGCAGAAACAGCTAAAATCAAAGTAGAGTAATTAAAATGTTAGACACGTTGCTCTAATTTATTTATTTAGAGTTCGGAGTTGCAGCCTCAGGCTATTTTAACAATGAAATATGTTAAAATGGCGTTGCAAACTTTAAAAGAATGAAAATTTTAAAGTATTAACTCTAATGAAATAAAACCTTGTTTAATTATTAAGAACTACGAGAAAAGTAATTTCTTGGGCAGCTACGTTTTACTTACTTGAGTAAAAATATGTTGAAACTTTTACTTGAGTCTTCGGGTCTTTGGGTCGTAATCATTGATAATTTGTTTTATGATGTTTTGATGTTTCCTGTTGAAAAAAATTATTGGTTATTGGTAAATTAAAGGTAAGAAAAGAAATACAGATTTTGTATGCAAATGCAAATATTTGTATTTCTGATACTATGAGGCTTCAGAGGAGCCTGTTTTGGAAGAAAAGACAGAAAATGATATTTTAGTTGTTCTCATGACAACAGGAACCCAAATAAAGCAGAAAAACATTAAGAATATTGTGCATATGAAATCCCGGGATAAATTGCACAGGTGTTCATTTATTTGCCCTTATTGTGCAAACTCTGAGGTAAACAGAGATTTTTAAATAGATGTCATGCTTTTCGTTGTGCGTGTTTGGATCTCACACTTATTACCAGTTTCTGTTCATTTGGGTGTAATTTTTTTATCTTGTGACAAATGTTTTGTTAGAACACTGAGCAATTTTAATTTTAGGTATAATTTATCAGGTAAAACCTGAGGCTAAAAAAGTGTTTTAATGTTTGTATTAAACTACAACTAGACAAGGCAGCTGGTCCCAGTTGATACGATGGATTTAAAATAAATCCTGAAATAAAACTGAAACTTAAAGCAGAGATTTATGTTGCAATCTGTGCAAAACTTAAAAATCACGTTCATATATTTGCTAAATCCACACTGACTGAGCAAAAACTATTTTATTTATTTAAAGTATAAACTCAAATATCCACCATTTCTTTTTCGAATTTTGAAAAGCTGCAATATTTTCTTTGAATTTCACTTTAAGTTGGTTTATGAATGAAAGTTTGTGGCTCCAGAATGTGATAAATCGGTTAAAGAAGTAAAAATCTGCAGAAATAGAGATGAACAGAGTTCCTGAAATAGTCCTCAAGTAAGAGCAGAGACTTCAGAATGAAATTACTCAAGTAAAAGTAAAAATAAAATACTAGTAAAAGTGCATTTAAAACTGAGTAAATGTAACTAGTTACTACTGAGCTCTGCTGTGGATGGATTGCAGTTCTATTTTATTCAGATTATAAGTGAAAGATTTACATGTGTCCACTTCAGTTTCAAATACAAGTTGTTGATTATTTGAAAATAAAGTCAGTTTTTGTCTAAAAATATCTTTCTTATAATCCGTTTTAAACAGACAGCATTACTAACCGTTGTTTCTACATGGTGAACCGTTTGCTGGTCTATTTGTGGCGCTCTCTAAAAGCAGCGCTTTATCGCAACCACAAAAAGCTGAGATGGTGCAGAAAACTCTCCACGATGGTCAGCTGTGACACAAGGTGACATTAATTTAGTCCTTTAAATGGGTCAAACAACAACTTTAGGTCTTAGGTCGTCAACCAGCACAGAGAAAAACCCATGAAGCATCCAGGTGTATAATTTTGTCTGTCCTTGTTCTGTCAGCGGCCCCAGCTGAAGGTGATCCTGGTCAACATGTCCTGTCCTAATTACTAGTCTAGCAGGAAGGACCTGGGGCTCCGCAGGACTCTGCAGGACGGAAACCGTCCCTCCACCCACCCGAACGCACGCCAACACACTCCGGTGTGTGTGCACAAAGGCAGAGGGAGAGGAAACGCTTCCAGGCCGTTAGCCGCTGCCTGTCAGTCTGAGCAGACACAGCAGGAGGTGACATGTCGTCTCTACGGAGGACCAAAACCGACAAAATTAAAAATAATACAAGAAATGTTTAGATTTTGTTTTTCCTTTTTCTTAAAAAAAAACATGTTTAAACATGTTTTGAATAAGAAATTTATATATATTTTTTGTTTTTCCTTTTCTTTAAACATGCAGTTTCATCAAGAAATGTACATATTTTCTTTTGAGTTTTCCTTAAACGTATACATTTTTTTGACAAAATGCATGTACGCAGTACCCCGCCTCTCGCCCGGAACGTTAGCTGGAGAGGCGCCAGCAACACTCCTGACCCCCTGGGGACAAGGGTGTTAGAAAATGGATGGATGGATGCATGTATACAGAAGGAAAAACAGAATATGTATATTTCTGCCTTATTTTTAATGATGTCAGCTTTGGTCCTCCACAGTCTCCACAGTCACTGTGGAAAGCCTCTGCCTCACCTGGCCGCACGTCACTGACTGAAATATTTCCAAATGTTAATTTTAAAGTTGCGTTTTTCAAAGTCTTCCCCTCTGAACGAACACAAGTCGACACTGTTTGCTGTCTGTGAACATTAGCACCCTTTTGATAGCTGAACCCGGCTGCTGTTTCAGATCCTTGAGCGAATAAACAACACCCCAAGACTCACTTTTCATCTCCAAACAAGCGCCTCCAGAAAACATGATAAATGGAATCTCAACTCTGAAGGTTAAATTTGGATATTTTTCACACTTTTCTCCAGCTCAAAAGCAAACCGATACTTTTCTGACTGCTTGTAAACACAACATGACAAATGGAGCAAATGTAGAGTCTCCAGTTAGCCAAACATGGCTGGCTTTGGACTGGTTCACAATAACACAAATAAGTGTTTATGTGTAGGAAATATGAAGAGGCTGCATCGGCAGTGTGGGCTTCATGCTGCCTCCTTCGCTCTGCAGCGATTTGGCTGCGGTGAAAGGAAGGACAGCCAAATCCTGTAACCCGTAGCAAATATGTCTAGCTACAAAAACTGGACCAAACTGCAGAAAGGAGTCAACTCGGCTTAAGTTTTGTTTTCTGTGGAGGGAAAATGAAATGACTTTGTCACGTCAAGAACATATTAACTTTGATAAATCTGCATTTTCAAAATGTAAATAGAATGCTTCAAAACTATTTTTATTGTGCATAATTTGATGCTAATATTGCAAAAACACAAAATATTACCAAGTGTTTTTGGTCTAGTTTCAAGTACAAATATCTTAGTACATTTGAAATTAGACAAAACTAATTTACAAGTAACTTTTCAGCAATGAAATAAGAGCTTGTTTTAAGTCAACGTTCCTCTAATATTGATGAAAAAGTTCCAGTTCTGTTGGCAGATTATTTAACTTACAATAAGACATTTTCCCATGTTATTGGTCAATTGGTTGTTTCTAGTTAGAGAAAGCCGAGGAGTTTGATCAGTGCTGAATGTTTCTGTTCAGTTTAACTCCCCAGTGTTCCCAGTTTGACTCAGGATTTCCACTCCAGTTTGCCAGGTTTACACCAGCTGAACATCTATTCCCACAGCAGTCGACGGTTGCTGCCCCTTTAAAACTCCACGCACATTACAACTTTCTAGTTTCCTTCTCAGCTGTGAAATGTGTTGATAACAAGGTGACAATTCCTAAGAAAAGGCTTTATTAAAGGAAGCAGTGGTGTAAACACACACACGCCTGCACACACCCCTACATACATACACACACATATATATATATATACATACACATACAGTGGGGAAAAAAGTATTTAGTCAGTCACCAGTTGTGCCAGTTCTCCCAGTTAAAAAGATGAGAGGCCTGTAACTGACATCATAGGTCGACCTCAACTATGAGAGACAAAATGAGAAAAAAAAATTCAGAAAATCACTATTGTCTGATTTTTAAAGAATTTATTTGAAAATAAGGGTGGAAAATAAGTATTTGGTCAAATATGAGCGCACCATAAATACAAGCTTTTATATCTTACTGAAAAGTAAGATAAGTTCATTTTGCCTTATTTCAAGTGTACTAAGATATTTGAACTAGAAACCAGATCAAAAATACTTGGTAGTTTTTTTTGCAGTGTGGGTGGGTTTGCTTCGGCCTTAGGTAGGTGTTCATCATGCCGAGGGCGTCGCAGACCGTGGTGAGGTCGCTGCGCAGGTCCTGCACCACGTTCTCGATGCTGCAGATCCACGCTCTGCGAATACGGGTTGTAGTACACGGAGAACGGCCTCTTTATAGATTTGGCGAATTCTCTGCAGGATAAAATAAAAAGTTTAAAAGCCGGACACAGATTCTGAATATTACCGCTCTTGAATCAACAGTCAGGTTTTACAGTTTCAGAGCAAAATAAAAAAAAGATTTAAAACAAACATCAGTTTCATGTCACAGTTTGATGCACGCTGGCATCATTATCTTAACTCTGGTTGGCTTTGGAGTGAAGAATTTCTTTATGGTGAAATTAAAACTAGATGTTTTAGTTATGTCTCATAGCGTACACTACAAAAACATAAAGTCTTACCAAGTATTTTTTGTCCAGTTTCTAGTGCAAATATCTCAGTTTACTTGAATTAAGATAAAACTAAATTACATGTAACTTTTCAGCGAGATATAGGAGGTTGTTTTAAGTTAATAATTCCAAAATATTGACTAAAACGAAAGTAATCATTCAACTGGCAGATTATTTCACTTATAACAAGACATTTTTCTCATGTTAAGATTTTGTTTTTTGCAGTGTTATGTTTTTTGTTATTCGATGCTCAACTCCTCCAGCGTTTTCATTGGTGTGTTTTCTACTTGTTTCTGTGTTTTGTTGTTCACCTCATCTTCTCCTAGGCTTCCTCAAAGCTCTCAGAGACAAAATAAACATCCTGGAAGGTGGTGATTAGACACTCCTGGTTGCGGGTCGTCTTTGGGTCAAACATCTTCACACAGGCTTTATCAGACAGAGCATGCTGGGAAAAAATAAACTGATCAGTTATCCGACCATTAATACGTTCCTATTTTTTTTTATATAAAAGAAGAGATCCAAGAACAGAACACAGAGGAACTCCACAAATTATAAAATGGATCCAGTTTTCAGCAGCACAAAGTCACAATCCTAAACCTGTTTAAAATGTGTGTGTGCATGTGTGTGTGTGTGTGAATCAGGTTTTTATATCTTTATGGGAACCTATTCCTGTGTACAATGTGGGGTTATGGGGACCATGTCTCTTTGTGGGGACATTTTCTTGGTCCCTGTGACGGGGTTCTCCTATGTCTTGGTCAAACCTAAATGTCTTGCCAAGGCCGGAGATCACTTTAGTGCAATTTATTCAGCTTTTCTTCAGTTGGACAAATCACAAAGGTGCAGAACATGTACAAGGACGTCCAAGGCAGGTTTAAAAACAGACAAACAGCAGAACCTTCAGTTCAACAGGTCATCACCTTCAGTGTGACTTCTCTGGAGTCTAGCCACAGACCGCCTCCCTGTGGAGCAGAGCCCTGCTTTTAAAGCCACAGGCTCCGCCCACGAAAAGACCAACCCAGCAAAATAAAAACTAAACTAAGCAATTACTTCTAACTCAAATAAACTCTTAAAGTATACAAAATAATAATAATAGAAAAAATAAATAAATTAATAAACTTAACATACTCAATTTAATAGAAAACACTCTGCACGTTCCGATGACATCATTACGTCATCACGCGACTCCTTCCGGCGCCACAATCAGGAAACAACCCCACTTAGAAACAAAACCGGGAAAACGTTTGAAGCCGAAAACAGGTTACGAAGGATACATTAACCGAAGCAGGAACGCCGCGTGTGCACCCACGACGAACTGCGCCAGTCCAAGCTGCAACAAAAAGGTAAGTTAACGGTTGTGTATGTGTGTGCGGGCGTGCTCGCACGCTGACACGGCCTCTATAATTAAGTCTTAGCTCGTGACGGCTCCCCCGTCACGGTCCCCATGAGGGAAATTGTTGTTTTTGGGTTAGTGGTTAGGTCTGTGATGGTTAGGTTAAGGTAAGGGTTAGGTATGTGATGGTTAGGGTTAGGATCACGGTAAGGGTTAGGCTGTACAAATTAATGGAAGTCAATGTGAAGTCCCCACAAGTGATGAAAACACAACGGGCTGTGGGTGTGCGTCCCACCCTGAGCTCTCCGATGGATGACAGTAATCCCGCTCCATAAGCTCTCAGCTGACCGTCCTGTTTGCAGAGTCCAAACTCGACGGTGGAGAAATAACACTGAAATAGAAACAGCAGCAGTCAGTGTGTTTGGAGAGCAGCGCCACCCTTAGGTTCCCACTGACTAACAGATGTTATACTGCAGTTATACTATGCTGAACCACTGAGTCACATGACAGCACACAGCCAATTGGAGCAAAGTGTACAGGTGAGATGTGAAGCTGTTTGACTGGATTTATATGAAGAGTCAGATATGAAATAAACTGAAGCTGATCTGCTGTCATCATCAAACAGCTAATCAGAAATTAACTGTGTGAACAAATACACCAAAAGACTTTATAGAAATTTTCCGCCCAAACGTCCATAAGACTTTAACTAAAGTAATCCTGAGGTTTTCTTTAGTTTACGTTAAGCAGTCTTCACCGGTCCCCACTCACCGTGGCCAGTTTCTGGACATCCTCATCCGTCGCTCCCAGTGAGGCCAAGCCGATCTCCTGGGAGAACTGGGCGAACTTTGGGTCGGCCAGCAGGGGAACGTGACCCAGCAGCTCAGGACACGTATCTCTGAGAATACAGCCGGTCGTCACCGTTTGCACCAGCAGACCAGATGTTCTGGAGGAGGCGGCCTGCCTCTAAATATAATTATGATTATTTAAAATTACATAATCTGACTTTTCATTCCCGTTGAAACTCAGGGATTTCATTGGTTTGGATTGAAATTAGATTATTAAAGTGAAACCAGTTCAGGGGTTTAAGTGTTGCTACGCCGGTCAGACAATAGATTATTGTGATACACGATAATATTGTTTTGAGATCATTTTGAAGTGATATAATAGTAATGACATAATAATAATGCAAGAACATATTCTTAAAGATCAATAAAAAATGCAAAATTATTCAGCCCCTTTTTTATAGGGGTTGAATAATTTTAAATTAACTTTTTTAACACTGGAACTAGATGACATTTTATATATCCAAAATAAATAAAACAATAGAAACAACAAATAAAATGAATTATAAAATCTCTATAAGCAATACTGTCTTTCAAAAATGGGCTAGCTGATACCAAATAACCAAGCTGAAGACTTTGGTCATCCAGTTTTTGGTAGGAAAAAAAGAGAAAAACAGATAAATCGTGCAAATGGAAATTACTGAGCTCATTTTATTTTGTTGTGAGATTTATTTATTACTGTGGCAGGCCTAAGTGTTGCTTGTTCTAATCAATGAAGTTATTCTCTCAGGGCCTGCAAAGACTTGATCCTGAGATTGAACCAGTCTTACAGAAA
>CAEGAE010033347.1:0-41492 GCA_903067095.1 Girardinus metallicus | reverse complement strand
TCTCACATGCATACATAAAAGACTAAGATTGCACATATAAACTAATAAAATATAGACTCACCTTTTGTATGTATGAGTTGTCACGGAAGAGGCGGGGCATAATTTGGAGATCAGATCACGCATGCGCTGATACCACAGTGACGTCAGCTTCAAATTGGCTATAGGAGCTCCACGGTGAAAGCAGCGTTTAGCTCAAGGCTAATCCGATTTATGAACGCTAATTTCGGCCAGCCGTTCTCTCCCACTCCCTCCTCAAGCGCTCGGAGGTTCACTTAGGGTTTACTCCGGGGTTAGAGCTGGCGTAAGCGGCCTTAGAACCGGCGTTAGAGCCGGCTCTAAAGCCATACTCCGGCGTTAGCTCTGGCGTTAGCTCCGACGTTAGCTCCGACGTTAGCTCTGCTTCCTCAAGCGCTCGGAGGTTCATTTATGGCTCTGACGCCGGTGTTACCGGCGTTTATCTCAATGTTGATCCGATTTATGAACGCTAATTTCGGCCAACCGTTCACTACTGCTCCCTCCTCGGAGGTTCACTTAGGCCTTATTCCGGTTCTAAGGCCGCTTAGAACGGGAGAGTTCATCTCGGCGTTAGAACGGCTAGATGAACGTTCTAACGCCGGGGTTATAGCTTACTCCCGCTCTAACGCCGGAGTAAGCCCTAAGTGAACCGCCGAGCACTTGAGGAGGGAGCGAGACAGAACGGCTGGCCGAAATTAGCGTTCATAAATCGGATTAGTATTGAGCGAAATGCCGCTTACACCGCGGAGCTCCTATATCCAACTTGAAGCTGACGTCACTGTGGTATCAACGCATGCGCGATCTGATCTCCAAATTATGCCCCGCCTCTTCCGTGACAACTCACACATACAAAAGATGAGTCTATATTTTATTAGTTTATATGTGCAATCTTAGTCTTTTATGTATGTGTGAGGAAAAACAATTGTATGTGTATGATATTTTATTAATGTGTATGCACAATTTTTGTATTTTGTGTGTGAAGAGAGAAAAATTGTATGTTTGTGATATAGGGCTGTTGTAAACAAATATTTTAGTAATCGAATAATCTATTGATTATTCTTAAGTTTAATCGGGTAATCGGATTTAAAAAAAGTATCAAATAAAACATTGGTAAATCTAACATAACAGCAGTATTACTCCTGCATATTAACATCAGTCCAATTTTTCACATTTGAGCTTCTCTAACAATTACTTTTCCGTAGTTTAGAAAATTAACTTGTAATAATAGCTTGCTTTCTAAGTTAACTTGAAGAAAAGTTATACAAAAATCTGAAATGATATTCAATGTAATAATAAAGAGGCATTTTTTTTAAATAGCCTGCTCACAAATAGCCTGCTTATTTGTGAGTAGGCCATTATAAAAAAAAAGTGTCTATACTCCAGCTTTTTGTTTATATATTCATCTTCAGTCAGTTTAATAGATGAACTCTCACCTGCCCAGCCATTTGTAGCAGTTGTGTTTATGTTAGCTACGAGATTTGACTCCTGCATTCGTCACACACAGAAACATCTACCAGCTCTGTAATGTCATGATGCTCTTTGCCACCCATTTGTTGCGACCGGGATGATATGAAATTTATTTTCCGGTATTTTCAGTAAAGCTACGCCTCTAAAGCACAGCCGCCTGCCGCGTTCCGTCTATCCTTTTATCTGTACAAATAATCACGCTGTGCTCGTCTCCACCGTTCGGTCCAAACCAGCAGCTCCAGGAGGAGAAAAGCTGCCGGACTCCAGGCATCGCTGCCGACATTTTAAGGTGCTTATTGGTCCCCCGGAAAACGACAAAAACCCAGACATTATCATGAATCAATAAAATCCTCCCAGGCCAAACTTGAAAACTGGACGTTTTGCCGCTAACACTTAGCTTTCGTCAACAACTCAGGCGGAAGTGAGAGTGCAAATAAAGTCCCGGCTGGAACACGGTGCGCTAAATAATAAAACATAATATAACGAAGCTTCGAGGCAGATCAGTTTTCCTCGAGGAATTTTAATAATCAAGGTACTCGAGTCACTCGAGGAATCGTTTCAGCCCTAGTTGAGTCAGCCTTTGTTTTGTATGTAGGTTATTGAAGACATTTAGAAAAGAAACAGTCCTTAAATTGTCAATTTAACCTGGTCAGTTAATGAAAATCCATGACTATTGACTGACCAGTTATCTAAGTTTGCTTCTGAGGCTAAAAAAAAAAACTCAGAAACAAACCTGCAGGTGCAGGTCTCCGTCATATTAACCATGTTACTGCCTCCCAGTAGCAGTGCAAACAACGGGTACATTACTGGCTCACATGTAGCCAGCAGAGCAGACATCAGGTACAGGACGTCATTAAGAAGATTCCATTTGAAGTTCGCGAAATCTTTCCTGAACAGCACAGAATGGGTGTTGGCATATTGTTACTGGAAATGCCTGCTGATTGACACGGGGCATGATGAGTGTCGTGCTGCAGACTGTTTTGACTGGACTGAAGCCTAATGATCAACGAGTGACTGAAACTGTTGGCGTGAGGATTTTTATAGATCTCACAGAGGCAATGGGATTCACTATTATTCTTTCCCAAGATCCAAAGAAAAGTCAATCCGTAAGCAAATACAGGAGGAAGGTAAGGTTTCTGTACGGTTTAGCAGGTGGCTGTAGGGTAGCCCTCTCTATGCACCTACACCCCCCTCACTTCCCCCTTTGTAGTAAAGCTAAACTTCAAAAGAGTCTTATCACTGTCACATTCCCTTGGAAAAGAACACAGAAATGGAGACCGGATGCAAAGGCTTACACTAGGTCAGGCTAACACAAGAAGTAAAGTGTAGAAATGCTTTGAATTTTGGCTTGTAAAGGGAAGAGGCTCCTGTACAGGCCTCCTGACCTTCCTACTCAACTTCCTTCCTGACAAGTGAAGGAATGCTGTGTCACATTTAATAAATTGGTAGGTGCATGCATTTTAAAGGTCTCTCAGAAGTCTAATTCAGTCAAGGTAAGATTTCAAGACAGAGAAACCAAAGCGGTTTGGTGGAATAAAATTCATAAGCCTCATAAGAAGAAGTGGTGTTTATGGTTTATGGGATAGGTTTAGGACTAAGGTCTAAACCGAGTTCAGGTTAGATTTAGGGTTAGGCATGTACTGGTAATGTTTAGGGTCAGGCTGTAGAAATTAATGAAAAATTAATCGAAGGCGATGCAAAGTCTTGTGAAGATAGAAATAAATTGTGTGTGTGTGCATGTAGGATGATAACTACCTATTGTTTGGAAATGGCATAACTTTAAAAAACTTGTTTGGCTGTAAAAATGTTTTACAAATCCTATAACTAATTATTGCAGTATTATTAAAAGTATCCATCCATTAATACTTTTTTGTTTATTCTCAGAAATACTCAGTCCCCTAATGATGCAGATTTATCTTTGAGCTTTCACCAAGACATCCTGAATAATGTGGAGAAGGGGGGTTCCAGAGACTAATGGCAATTATGTTGCTTATGTGCAATTTTGTACTACAATGAAGATCAAGGAAAAATGTGGAGTTTGGATGTTTTCTTTTAAAATATGCTAGTACCTGTCTCCGTGGCTCTTTATTCTCTTTTCTAAGGCCAATTATGTCTTACACAAAGTCCCCACTTTGACTGTGACTTTATCTTGTATTTTCCAACTATCACCTTTTAAAGGTCAGCTGGGTGCATACCAAACCATTGGGGGCAATTCCATTTGCATTGCTGAAAGTCATGGTCAAGTACTTTCATGCTTAAGTTCATATCAGAAAATCTTAAAAGGATGTCATAGTTGCAGCTGAAAGTGAAACTAGCTCAACAGCTTCAACCAAATAAACTGATATGATACTGCTCTTTCTCTTAAAATGTGATCCAAGAGGTTGAAGAACAAACTTGTCAATGCTGAGCAAAATTGAAGAATGGCTTGAAAGTACAAATCCTATAAATGTCTACATAAACCAGCATGACAGCTTTCAAGCATTCTAATTTCACTTGAATCACTACAATCGTTACTGGATTTATGTTTACAACTTCAAGAAATATACCTATTAATGGTGAAGACCCCACCCACACCTGTCATTAACATGTGTCCTGAGTGATCAGAAAATGTGGGTTAAGCTCAATTTGGACTGGACCTATAGGCCAGAAAAGTTTTTTTTTTTTTTTTTTAAATCATAAAAAATGATGTGCATGGATGTTCAGTGTATGAAGATAAGATTTAATTGCATTTTCTTGAAACCACTTCTAAGTTATTTCAGCAGGTCCCCTTACATTCAGTTTGAGTGGGAGGCTAATGCTGTAGGGGAGCACTGCTGCCAAGTGGGGTTGAGATCATCTGCTTAATATTAAGGTTGGTGTTGAGAAATGCCGACATCAGGATACAGCATTTCAGCACTTTCTTTACATGTTAGTGATCATGTTGTTATTGCTGTGTTGCTTGTGTAAGCTTATTGGTTTTGCACAGTACTGAACAATGACTTTGCTGTCTGCGTTCAGTCCACCCTGTACTTAATACAAAACATATTCACTAGTGCAAATCTGTGTTTGACTTCCTCCGTTCCCTCCCCCTCAGACTGAATATAGTAGCATTTAGCTGTGAATTAATTTTCATGTTTGCTTATACCCTGCTGAGGTGAGATGCCAGTGGTGCATAATCAAAAACTGCAACACTGCATACAAGTAGATAGGCCTTGCCGGCATTTATCCTGTGCAGATTTGTCAAGCAGGAAAAACTGAAATGATAGAATGAGAGTCAATAACCAGGACACACCGCAGAAGTCAGCAGAAGGGAAAATGGACATTTACCTCAATCTGTCTCCTAATAGAGGGCCATAGAGCAGAGAATAACTTCTGCAGTGTGGCGTGCAGCTGTGACTGTGTCCTTGTGACAATGCACATGTCTCTGGCCATAGGACAAGACAAGCACCCAAAGCCACAACCCAAACACCAGCCGCCCTTAACACAGTGTGTCTAATGCTCCTATTTAGTGTTTGGGGAGCAGTGGCGCATGGCCTTAGGTTTTCGGGCGGGGAGCGAGGGTAGCACCTAGCCTGACAGCTGTGCCCTAAACGGAGGACAAAAGCCTGAGGAAGTACCGCATCAGCGAAGATAGGACTGAAAGGCATGGCAATTTGCTTGTGGTCACTCTGCCATCTGACTTTGTCCATCATCGACTATTCCCCTCTAATGTGTTCTAGTCGCAAACGCTTTTCCTCAACTTGTAAGGCATCATTAAGTGACTTCTTTTATAAAGGATCGGCATCAGCACTACATTTAGAAGATCAAAGTATAAACTACTAATTCCTAACAGAGTATTTTGAACAAATGCGGTAAACACAGGCCACCTCCAGTGAACAAATCCTTTTATTGTAGTTTATTTGTAATCTTTTCATAGGAGGGAGTCGATTTTTCTTTGTCAGTCGCTGTACATCAAAGATGAACTAAACCCACCATGCTGGTTGTGTTTGTATGTCTGTGTTCAAGTGTGTAACACCACAAAGCAAAGCATGTTTTTAATCTATTGATAAAATAAGTGTCCTCATATCAGGTTAACACCTAAGCAAATAAATCAATTTGGGAATTTTTTTTGTTTGTTTGTTTGTTTTCTTTTCAGGGGGAAACACTTTTTGAATTTGATGAACACTCAACAGACCATGAAGCAGTATAGCCTTGTTTCTTCCAAGAACAAAGACTATCCTTGCTGTTTGTTCATAAATGCCAATTTTGTTCATTTTTCCCTCCAACAACTTATTTTCGTTTGAAGCACTGACAAGAACACAACACTAACCACATTTCTGTGTGTGGTCAAGCTGAAGATAAAATTGTAGAGCCACTTAACACCCATAATCAGTTAGTATAAAAGCTAATCTAACATTATATTTGCAGAGGTACAACAGTCTGCAGGAAGCGCTAAGAAAAGCAGAAAGAGATAATAAGCGCTCATTTGTTGCCACATCAGCCACCAGGCGATAATTATGCTGGGGTGAGAATTTTGAATCCTAAATGGTTTCTTTGATCTGAACAGGTGTTCGCAGATGGATATGTAAGATTATTGCTTTAATTATTACCAGAGATCAAAGCCTGTGTAAAGCCTGTGTCTGATTCTTAAATATCTAGTTTCCCTCACAATCTTTGAGAAATAATACTAAGCAGATATTGGAAAATACATTTGTCAGACCACCTGTTAGGTGATTTGTAAGACCATTTTCTTGTGATTACTTTTGACATACTGAAGTATCATGTGAATGGAAGTCCAGCAAGGTAGTTGAAACATCAATACAGGGGTCGAAAGGGGGCTGCAGTCACAATTCTTACCACATATTTCAGTAGCTATCCTGGAAATAAAATGGAAAGCCAAATGTTTAGTATCACATCCAAACAGGAAGGTAGTGTGATTCCTGTGTGTGTATGTGTTGTGGTTGGATGGTGAGTTGAGGGAAAGGAAAAATCATCAGTTGTCAGAACTTTTATAGGTGGAATGGTTTTAAAAATCGCCAACACATTAGTGTAAAATTTTAACATCCCTTAAAACCTTTTGCTTATTTCCTGTAATTATGTGGCTTCACTTGCTTCAGAAAATCACAAGATTAAAAGTCAATTTAATTATACCATACTGCAAAAAATTACTTTACATATCTGCATTTATAAGAGTCATCGTGTAGTCTGTAGATTTGACGTTTATGGAAAAAAAAAAAATCCAACAGCCTCCCATTACTGATTACTGCTACACCTCTACTAAAGCAAGATGAATTACAATCCAGCCAGACAATTCTGTGTAACATATACATGAGCTGGAAAGCTATGAGATATCTAATCGCAGCATGCTTTTCTGTAAAATTTAACCTAAACTCTGTATTCGTCACACTGCCTGTGCTGGTGGAAGTTACTGCGACTTGAAATTGCAAGTGTTCACTTATTTTCTTCATAGACAGTTGGGTAGATAGTAATTGTGTAATTTGCAATCAGGACACTACAACGCCAACGCCTTAACACCATTCAAGTTCAGTTTATCTTATTAAAACAACCTGTAACCATTCAAACAGAGACAAATGAACAATGCTTCTTGATCCTAATATGAACTGACTGCAGAGGTCATGACCACAAGCTGTTGTTAATTCTGCAAACTGTAGATAGTCATTTCAAAAAGAATGAACAGCCATTAAAAGTTAAAGAACTACAGTCAAACTCTAAACAACTACTGTACAAGTCATTTTTAAAATAATTTAAAAACAGAAGATTTAGTAGTTTTTCTCAAGAAAAGAGAATCAACACGTCAGCCTCTCTTTTTTTTTCATTTCAAAAGCATTTCTGACTTGACCAAATAACAAACGCGAGGTATGTCCCTTTGTATTTTGTTGGTTTTATTCTCCAAAACTCTAAAACAAATTGTTATCTAAACCATAATGAAAGAGTCTGAAATGTTAAAAATCTGCGTCTCTGAGACAGTGAGTGTCCTCAGAGAGCATTAGCATGGGCATTATCTCGGTGAGCCAGACTGTTCGGTAGTAAACACCCTGGCAATTGGCCTTGTAGTAAACTCTCGGCGGAACTGCCACAGCAGAGCTTGGAGTGTTGTAACCGTCCTGGCATGGAGATGTGGGTCACGCTAGGCTGTCCTCTCCCTCACCCCGGCACCGCAGCCCCAAACCCTGATGAGATTAGCCGGCCAGCCAGAAGCTCAGTGGCGGTAAAACACAAACACCAGTGATTACGTGGACATTAAAGTCCGATCCCCTCACACTTTAGCTTGGATCCCCTTGTGCGGGGTCACAAACAGGTTACTGTCACGACTATGCTACCACTGGCATCATATTTTATGCAGAACTGCCTTCCCTTCCCCTGCCTCCCCCAATTACAGATATCAAAAAATATAGCAAGTTTCGCCAAACAAAAATACTTAAAACTTTCCAGCAACCTAAAAAAAAATACATATCTATTCAACTTATCACTTGAAAAAAAACAAGAAGCTGCTTATTTGTCCTCCTATTAGTCTTGCATGTTTGGCTCAAAAAAATTAATGACCATGATGACTGGCGAGTTAAAAATCAGTGTCAGAAATGGGATTAGGCAGGTTGGAATGCCAGGCTAATCACTCATCAGCGACGGCCAGGAGAAACGACCTCCTTAAGGAGGAGGGGCGGCTTTTATAAAGCTTTGATTACTGCGCCGTCTTAAAACCGCATCCGATGAGTAAAGACAAGCGCTGGTCCACCCCCACGTTTACTGGGCCAGTTGCCCCCTGGATTCCTGTAAATACGTGATGTCATAGAGCTTAATGATGCCCAGACTAACACAGCCAAAGAGTTGAGAAAAAATAAATAAATATTGCAGTGCTGCAGTAAAAAAAAAAAAAAAGATTACAGTATTTAAAGCAGAATTCAGTCTAATAAAAGGTTGCGTCTCCATAATGAATTATATGTCTCTGTGGGATGGCTAATCATGGTGACGAAAATCATCACTTTCATCTGCGCATAGACATAAAACATAAAAAGCAAAGGTTAGATGGAGAGTGCTCAAAAAAAAGATACTTTCTCCCATTCTCCCAATGACAGGCTGGAATGGACAGTTGATTCCAGTTGCTTCATTTAAAAGGGCCCATCATAAAGACTGGCGAGAGGAAACAGGATAAGCGCTCGAGTCAAAGCAGTAAAAAAAAAAAAAAAAAAAAAAAACTCTCTGGGAAACTTGAAAGCCACACAAATGAAGTCTGTGTCTGCCATCTGGAAACAATAAACAAACAAAACCCAGCAGCCAAACAAACACCACAAATGGCAGAAGGGGGGAGAGAAACAAAGAGAGATTTAAAAAAGAGCGAGAAATGGTTTCAGACATTTGGACTGTGAGTATGTTGAATGAATGACAGCGAGAGGGGAGGGTGTTGGTGTTAAAAATGTGTGCGGCATGCATCATTAGCAGACACTGATGGGAGGACAGACACAGACACAGGCCTTTGTATAAAACAGCCTTTGATGCTAGGGAGATGGCCCTGCTGTTTGAATGTGTGTGGTACCACTGAAACCTGGTTCTAATGAAGTGCAGTGCTAACAGGAGGCTGCCTGTCTGTAACCAGCGCCGAGATGAGAAGTTACAAACAGGTCCCAAATTCAGCAAAATACCAAAACAAAGTAGCTGGCTATCTGCTCTTTGTACAGACAAATCAGAAAAACACATCATGTCTGACATGTTCTAACAGGGGGTTTTATTTATTTATTTTTACAGGAAAACTGCTACAGTGTACCTCAAATTTCACAGAACTTATTCATAGTATGTTTAGTATAAAGACTAAAAGAAAAATGAACCTTATCTTAGGCCTGATATCAGTACTCCTTTGCTTCCTACTGCCAGCAAGCTGGCTGAAAGAAGGCTGCTACACTTTACCTTTACTTACAAGAAAGACAGATTCAGAGATCTGGATACAAAAGCCGACAGTCATTGGATAGAAACTATGGGTGTTTTCACACCTCAGATGCTTAGTCCATTTAGCAGCAACAGTATTAACACCTCCTCATAATCCATCCTTAATCCGACATCTTCCAGGTAAACAATGCAAGCTTGAGTAAACAACTTTCCCATAACACAATACGGACAATCCTGAACATTCTCTTCATGGCTGTTATCAAACAACAGAGTGTGTTCAGTCAGTGTTGACTTCAGAACCGCTGAAACACAGACTGCTACAGGACATCCTTGCTGCCTACAGCCATCAACATCTACAACAATTGTGAAGAAAATAGGATGAGTAAAGACAACACTTAATTTGCCTCTGGGATTAATAAAATATATTGGATTTGAGCTGAACTAAACTAAGTTGTGTTTCTTTACGGGCTGCAGTAAACAAACTAAAACAATGGCAACATGTTATTTGTAAGGCATAAAACATTATGCAACTTTCGTGATATCTTATTCGGTATATCTTCTCAGATAATTTTGCCTGAATCCCACTGTGGACCTCCATGTCAGCTCACAACACAGAATGTGCTTCCTGTATTTACATTTGGAATGTAAAAGAATCTCAATTTTCATTGTTTTCTGTGATTTCAATCAGAGAGCTGTGGCATCAACTACATCATAACTTGATGTCTATTTGTGGCCTTTCGCCCTTTTCTCATCGCCAGCTGTTAATCTTCCTGAACCAAGCCCCAAAGGGCTTTATAGGCTGTAAACAACAACAAATAATGTTTTGTTTAGTTTTTTTAAATCTGAATTTCTACCTTGCAACAATATGTAAATTAAGTATTTAAATTGAAGTTTTGAAATTCTTAGTTTTAGGCGCATCTGTGTGAAACTGGCAAACAAATATAAAACATATGATGTAGCAGCCTTCTCTGAGCAGGCCAACAGTTATTTAACATGCTAGAAACCCTAAACCACAATGGTGCTAATTTTACAAGTTGTCTAACATCTGTCTCACTTAGTGTTGTCCCAAATGTCAACTTGTACCTTCAATGTCGGTCTGGAGAGGTTAATGATTGAGAGGAAATCGTAAAGAATGTAAAAGAAAAAAACGAGCAACAACTGTTCTTGGAGATTCACAAGCAATGGTTTATCAAGACTGTCCTACCTCTATATGTTGATAAAACCTGCTAAATGCTTCCTTCATCACAAACTATTGGCACAGCTTGAAAGACTTCAGGATTTTGGCAAAAATATCTGGCATCTGAAAAAAGTGTAGCACAGTATAATATGGTAAGCCTGCATCATCACTTTAATGAAATGAATCCACACACACAACACACAAGACACAGCAGATTTGCGGCTCTTGTAGAATCAAACAAATGATTCTGTCCAGGTCTACTGGGATAAATTAAACGACCAAAAAAGTGAGTTGATCCATACCATGAATTGTAATAAAATGAAATAACATTATTTAATCTCTTAGCAGTCACCTACTTTAAATGTACATACGGGTCATCAAGTCAGAATTTATGCATTAGCAAATGCCCATTAAATGAATGTGAAATCTCCAATTGTGCATTTAATGAAATACCTATAGTTAAAAAGTGTGGAGTAATCTCATTCAACTGTTAAATAACAAACGTATTAACTTTTTTAAGCAACAAATATAACTAAAACACTAGTTTATCAACTTTCTTTCTCGTTTTACTATATTTCTTTAGGGTTACTATGGGTATATTGTTTAATAACTCACTCAAATTTAAGTTCTAGTAATAAGGTCATTACTTGTTGGCATTACTTGGTATCTTAGAAACAACATATTTCTCACAGCAAGAAGAGAACTTGATCTACACAGCACTGCATATCGAGAATTACTTTCAGATACTCCAAACAACATTTCTGCGACCAATTATTGAATTCAAGATACTGATTAGATAAAGCATTTGGACAAAATAACCTACCTACCCGTTTCTCTTCCCAAGGTCTAGTGACAACACTGACACCAAGAGGTTCACTTAAGGACTGCAGCCCTGGTTTTATATATTAGAAATAACCTCACATAACACACGTGTGCGAAAAGGGAACAACAGCAAGAAAAAGAAACATACATTTAAAAAAAGCCACACATGAACATAAATCCCCTGCTGAGCTTGGTTAAATACTCGGCTATAAAAAGGGCCTCTCATTAGTGTTCTGTGTATCAGACCGGAAATTCTGGGTAAAGTATACCTCATCGTTCTAAAACTACTCACCATCCACACGGCCACAAGAACAATGCATGTCTGTCAGAAGACTGAAACACAACTCTGGCAAAGGAGAGAATGAAATCAGAAGCGTTTAAGATTTGAATCATTAATCTAAGTTAAATCAGTCCCATCTGCTTTTTACATTCACTTTTAAACATTGTCTGCTTTATAACTCCACCAATTCTGACCTAACTATGATTTGTAAAGACATAAAAAGCCAGTCATTAGAACAACATGTAATAAAAACATAAAGGATTGCATAATCCTTATACATGATAACCTAATCACCGCACTCGTATTGGCTCACATCTGTAAGCAGAAACATGGGTCTCCCACTTGTGTTGTCATTAAAAACAGAAACTGTTTCCCCAGCTCCTCATTTGATACAACCCCCACGTTCAAATCCTTAACCACATAAACCACCCGTTAGCCAAGTCCACCCCATGTTTCGAGAACAAAATTCTTTTGTTGCAATTGTTCACACATTCCTCCCTCGTCGTGTTTATACAGATGCAGCTCCATGTGCTCTCCGGGGTCGTAAGAAGTCCTACACCGCGGCTCGAAGATGTGCTGTTGATCAAAGGCGTTAGAGCTCGAGGAGGAGCGCTCGTTTTTAGTTGTTTTTCTTCCCTCTTTCTTCTTCTGTGGGATACAGGTTACCGCATCCATCTGCTGGCCTCATGTATCCACCTTAGTCAGTGCTGAGACAAGTGTAGGCCTCTCTTTCTTGCTGTCTCAACCGTGTTTACTCAGCTGGTTTCCACGGCAATCGCCAGGACTTTGTTTTTGCACAGCAACATGTGTTAACTTAATGCTCTGTAATGGATTTCAAAGGCAAGCTTAGCAGGTAATAGGGCAATTTATCGATTCGTTTGCTTAAAATTAGTCTTAATTCTAAAAGAAAAATAAAACACACCTCTAAGAAGATTTAGGCTCAAGACAGAAAAAAAAAACAAACAAACAAAAGCAAACACATTTTTCCAAGCTGCGCAAACAATTAAAGAATAGAGAAACCATATAATAGACAAGAAGACATGAGGGTTAAAGTTGCCTTGCCAGTGTGCTCAGCCCTTCCCATATGTGCAGAATTTGGTTACAAAGTCCCAGTGGTTGTTTTCTTGCTTGATTGGATTATGGCCACACACCTTAAGCTCAGCTTCCACCACCAATCAATGAGGAAATGAGGTGTCAACACTTTGGTGTTTATTCAACACTCATTTATTTTTCTACCGGAAGCTAAGAAAAGCTCAGCCACAGAAGACTGCCAGATGGGCAAGAGGTAGTCTGGTAAAGCATTTAGAAGAACATGAGATTATTAACTGTGTTAGCGAGTCTTTATTGTATGGAATTAGTAAAATACAGAGTTCATTTTCTTTATTGCGCATTTGTGAAGCACAATAATGTTTTTATAATGACTTCTTAACTACATTAAGACGGTATAACATAACATTTATCTCCGGAGAGGAGGCGTGCTTTAAAGCTTCAAGCTGAGCATCCATTTGACAAAGCTAAAAAATGTTGATGAGAAGACAGCAGAAAGTCTGTAATGCTTCCAGTCAGCATGAGGTGCCATCAACATAAAATTCTGCACAGTAGCCGCCACTTAATACAACCAGGGCAATCGAAAATTCCCCTTCCAGTTATAGACCAATGCCGCTGCATTACTATTGTAGCATGAATGCCAAGTGTCTGCATGGCTTTATGCCCCCTCTCTTAATTGAAAATGTTATAGGGGTGCATTACACTTAGGCTTTTTATAGGTAGTGCTATAAAGCCCTAGCAGGCCCTGTGAGGGGAAACTGCCCATTAACTTATAAGGTCCAGGCCTTGGCTCTCTTAATTGACAACCTCTAGGCTACTTTCATCACTTGTCGACTTCATAGTGGCAGCCAATGCTTCCTCCAGGATGCTGTTGCATCTTTGACATGAGGGTGTTTGTGACAAAGAGCAGTCTGCCGCCAACGCCGCGACGAGAGCTCCAGGCTGTCCATAAAACAAGCACACGCATTCCTTCCAAGAAGGCTGCATTTAACCACTGAACTACTGGGTCAAAGAAATATATGCCAAAATTTAGTACGAACAGTTTCTGCTTAAGAGCCAGCTGTAGCGTATTTCTGCAAAAGAAGATATCCTGAAATGTTAGTCTAACTTCATATACACTTAGAAACTTTGAAGTGCAAAATTAAAAAGTAGATAGAGTAACAGTATCTGCGAAGTCTTCAAGTTAAACAGTGCAAGCACAGTGTTAAACACTTAAAGGCAGGCCTACAAGACTGGTGCGAAAATCACTTCACACTTGAACTTAGCAAGACAGTCAGTTTTGTGCCTCTGGAAATTTATGCCTCCTCAATTACACCCACATGTCACAAAGTAGCTGACGGACTCACAACTACCTCTGGAATATTAAAAACACTCACACAGAAATTAAGCCGTTGTAAGTTCACTCCTCCCATGTAACACTAAAATGGTAGAATTGCTATCAGTAAAACTCCTCAAGTACAACTTTGCAAGATCATTCAAAATCGGTCAGTTGAAATAAAATTATTTTTTTTTAATAAGAACTTTACAAAGATCCTAAGTGTGTATTAACACAATTCCTGTTAAGTCAACTTTAATCAAAATTTCAAAGGTTCATTTAGGAAGGTGTGACTACTGAATTCAACTCTGATGTGGAACAAAAAAGCAAACTCTGGACCACCTAAAAACCTAGGTCTTGGTTTGGTTGAAGTGAACTGTAGTGCAGTTTGAATGATATATGTGAATGCAAGTGGACTGGAAAATGAACGTTCTGTACAAAGGGTTTAGTTGATTTAACAGTGCGTTGTGAAAGCAACAGTGGTTTTAAACTCTGACATAATTTAAAGGCGTGTACAGTAAGATCACGGATCATTATGGCCATCAAAATCTGCGACCAGTGTCAATTTGGCTATTTAAGGGTTACATATTGTTATAAATACACTCAGTTAGTGGTGAAGTGGTGGCAGAACTCTGAAAACGCAGAAAGACCACTACCGGGCTCTGTCAGAGGTGACAGTGTAGAAATAGAGTTTAGCTATAGAGGGAGAAGGAGTGCAGCAGATGTGATAAGAAGGTATAGTTTAGGTACTCGGGTAACAGAGATAATATGATGTAAATGAGCCAAAGTCCGGAATCAATCCTGGGCCAGTTGTGTTGAGGACTGCAGCTTCCTTATACTGCACCTGCTCTACCACTACCCACTATTATATTTTTCCAGACTGTATTTTGCTTTTCCATACTTATCTACAATTTGAAAACACTTCAAACCAGAAATAACAAAGTCCAGTCTCTTGGAGCTGGCAGCTTTGTTTAACTTTTATTTGTGTCTCATATCCAATACACCTGAATCAAATAGTGAATTATATCCTCCAAGTGAAATTAAGACATGCAATGATATTTAATTCAGTTTTATTGAAACCGAGACATCTAAAAGCTGGCATACACTGGTTTTCAAGGACTGGAGTTTAAAAGCTGTGCTTCAGGCGAATTTCATACTTTTCCAGACAGTGTAAGAACACTTATTACAAAAAAATAACACAATTTGCCATGTTCATCTTAATGTAGCTGAATTACTACTTCAAGTCATCCAAAGAGATATACCTATTAAACTGATAAGCGTGAAAATTTGCAGTCAATGATGATTATCAAAAATCGAATCCTTAAATATAAGGTCACAAAAGTATAAAATTCTTTTTTTTTTTTTTTTTTTTAAACAAAATATCAAAATCAAACAACTATTCTCATCTAGCATGAACACTTATGAGAAATTACAGAGCAAGAAGTTATGGCTGCTGCCACACAAAAACTGAGACTCCATGAATGGAAGGTTTGTGACTGCTATTGAAAAGAATGGCAGGTATGTTGACTACTGATTTATTTATTCAAATGCCTGTCTGGTTATTTGTTAAGGCTGTTTATTATCCTCACTTTAATAAATAAAAAGTAACAAATTAGATGGATTTTTTTCCACAGAAATTCTGCGCACTTAAACTTATCCCAATAATTGTTCACATATACATATTCTCTCAGTAGCACACAAAATCTGTCTACTTGCTTCAAAAGGAAGCTATAAGAATTCTAAATGCATTAGATTATTGTTGTCCAACAGTTACATAGTTATTTCCTTGCACAATTTAAAATTTTAAGATTTAGCTGAACTTAGAAGTCCATTGACAATGTTCAAAGCTTATAATAAGCTCTTTACTTGTTTAAAAAAAATCTAAAGGTCAGGATAAATACTAAAAACATTGTTTGGTTATCATATTTCATTTTCTTTTAGGAGTTTGTCTATAGACTTAGCAATAACTCATTGCTAGAAATGGCCTTTTTTGAAAAGTATACAGGAAAGGCGTTTATGAAAAGCATACAGGAAAAATGCTACTGTTTTGATTTTGATAATGCTGTGGATACTAAAAGAACTTAGCTACCAGATATTTTTCAGAAATGTTTGAAAATGACCAACGTAAAATAAAAATACCTTTATTTTCTGAAAAAGTTTATTAACATTTTGGATTACTCCAAGAAATAAGACTAGCTTAGTAATTGTGCACTTACTGTATGTCCAAACAAATTAAAGTTAGTCAATTTTAAATTCTCACATGCTATTTAGGCTATATTGATAGTTGTTTATTTCACATGTTAAATCTGTTAAATATTACCATTACCAAAGTTGAATATTGCAACATATGTTTACATGACATACATGACCGATTTCTCCAATATGTTTCTCACTGATGTGGATCTTATTTTAGTTTGACAAAAGCATGTCTAAGCATATATTAGTTATATCGTGTAGCCACAAAACCTTTAAAAGCATTGTTAATTGAAGTTCAAACCCTACTGAACACTTCTGTTGAGCAAACAAAGCGAGTGACCTTCAGCCGACCGCTGCAACATCGCAACAGCTAGAAATGCTGTCTGGAAATGATTTCTACACGCAGCAAAATATACTAAGAGGTATGTAAACATTCAGAAACAGACTTACTGTGCAGGAAGACGTCTCACAGCTCTGATAATGTGCGCCGCCATGTTTTTCTGTGACGCATGAGACAAGTATGCAGCGATTGGCCTCAAAAGGTTCTCCCACGTGCTGCTTTAGTCATGTGATTGGATAGAGTAGTATGAGGGGCGGGGCTTGGGCTCCTACGAGCACATGGCGAAGTAAACGGAAGATGCACAGAACTTGCTGGCAGCAAGAGACTGCTTAGTGGAGATTTTTGTTCTTCAATAAATAAATACAGTAAATCCGTTAGAGTTAAATTCATATGTTTTTTTTTATTATTATTATGTGATGGTTGCCTTCTTTTTGAGTGCCAAGTCCCAGAGAGAAACCTGAAAAATATTTTTGGACAAAAGCTCAGAGAGAGAGATTTGTGGACAAGGCATTTCACCCCAGGATTTGTCTCTCACAGCAGTGGTGAATTACTACCACCACCATCAGCCAGGTTCTGGTGTTGTGGACAAATGACACGCAGGATTTTCTGTGAGGAAGTCTGCAGGGGATTGGCTTGAAATGTCAGAGTTCAAGGGCAATTTTTGTAGCCTCATTTTAGAAATGTGTGCTGATGCTCGCTTGTCTTACCTCAAAAACTAGAAAACAAAATGTTTTAGTTACTTTTTTTTTCATTTCCTATCAATAAGAACAATTTTATGTACATAGCCAATAATTTAACAAGATGTACAAATATATAGTTTTTTTCAGTCATTAAGATAAATTGCTGTCCCAAATTACTTAAAGAATATGAACTGTTGTGCATACAAGAACAGAGTTTTTGCAGATATTAATCAATTATCTCTTTAGATAATTTGCAAACAATAAAAAGGGCAAAAAATTTGTTACCATGATTTAACTATATTTTTGTTATTTCATTATGATTAAACAAAAATTATGGAACAAGTTAATTTTGTATGCACTTTCAGACATTCTGCTTGTTGTCTACGATCATTTGAAGACTGTCTTCGCCTAATATAAATGATGTGCTCCTTTAGTATACAAAGTATGATTCATGGTGCTGTTTAAGACTGGAAATATATTCAAGATGTCAAATTAGTTTTTTATTTTAAGCAAGACAAAAGTGTAGGAACCCTCTTTCACCCAGCTGCTCAGCTAGTGCATAGCAACATTTTGGTGGAGCTGTGGCTTTCTCTCACATCTTTTTGAAAGGAGCTTAATTATATGATGGGATATTTTTAAGTGTTTTGAAATCTCAGTATGCTTTGATACCAGAAAACATGCCAAAACAAGATGGTTTCAAATAAATATGAAAAAAAAAGACATTGATCTAAAAACAAAAGATCCATTACCAGTTTTCCCATTTGTTATTTTCATGATGTAAATCTAAGAAAAATTGAGAATATTTCGACATCTAAATAAAGCAAGGAAGGGTTCAAATCAATTCTTGCGTGGGATGAAAAAAAAAATGCATCAAAGTAGAAAAAATTCCATCTATGGGTTACTTGGAAACTACTTCATTCCCTCCCTCTTCTGTTCATTGAACACAATTGTTGTCCACTAATCCAGTTTTGATAGCATTTGGCACACTTTCTTTGGATCACAGCAAGATGCTCAACTTCCATTCTGGTCTCCCCTAGGAACCTCTGAGCCCGAGAAAGGCAGCCGACACCAGGTCGCGCCAGAGCGGGGGTGTGTGTGTGGGGGGAGGGGGGGGGGGGTAAGGTTCTCTGTGTCCTCATAAAGCACAGAAAATTATTTTTTGATCCGAGTCAACCCCAGACACATGCACGCACACACAGGCCTGCTCACAGGCTCATCAGACTGGCAGTTAATTTGAGATATATGCTGAATGCACTTTTATTCTTGTCAGTCTGTTCTGTTGTTTAACGTCGCTATCACCTAATGACCCCCCAAAAGGCAACAGAATATAGAATATTATGTCAAAAGGGTAAGCGTTTTTTTTTTTCCCATGTCCCCCTCTGTAGTCCCCACCCCCCCCCATCCAAATGTACAATGCATCACTAGGCCTTGATGCCTCAGAAGTCTGGGTTCATTAAAATCTTGAACGAGTGCCAAAGCTGTAGTCAGAGATAAAAAGAATATGAAAGGATAACAAAATTTATGGATGGCAAGACACCACCTCACCCTGGCATTTATAATAAACAAATGGTTTCTGTTTCCAATTTAAATTTCTCATTATACTGTGACTTTTGGAAAATGTGTTTTGATTTACCAACATTTTATCTGAAAAAACTGTATAATTGATTAGATTTACATGGCTCTGATTTTGATGCTGATCGCCTGCCTCTCCCCCAACCCTTCCGCAGCAGCCCCCAACCCACCTCCTCAACCCCTACCCCCCTCCCAAAAAAAAGAAAGATCTGAACAGCTCCTGAGGCACATTAACATCATATAAAACAAACCTACATATCAAACGGGCTTTTTTTCTGATAAAATAATTGGTTTAAAACTGGCACAGAAGCCAATTCAGCCCTTTGAACGGAACCTCTGTGAGGGCACAACAAAAAAAAAAAAAAGAAAAATAGTGAGATAGACTTCACAGCCCAAGTGAGATGGACATCAATGCAGTGTGCCAGCAATGGCTGTATTAACCCATGGCTAAATCCCATCAGACAAATGTCAGTGTATCCGTTATGAAACCATGACATTTAGATCCAAGGTCTCCATTGTGGTTTTAGAAGGAGCCGATGTTTGTCCATTCTTCGCCTCCATCAAACCCGCGGATAGCCTCACAGTCAACTGTACTCTGAACATGAAAAGATTAGAGATCATAGGGCTAGATTTATTGCATCATACACTTTTGATATTTTGGTGACATTGCAAAAAATAATTGTAGGCCAAATTTAATTGTAATTTTTTTATTCTTTTTTTATATATGTATATATTTTGTCTGATCTGCAATGCCTTGGACAAGTATAAATACTACTTGAAACTTTTCAGAATTTGTCACTCTACTTGAAACTTCAATCTCTATATTTCAGATAGACAAGCACAAAGTGGAATCCTTGTAACACTTAACTATGGTTTAATCCAAACTATTCTATCAAGCTCAGGCTATATGTTTAGGAATTTTGATCAGAAAAAGTTGAATGTCCACTCCAGTCTCCAGTCTTTTGGAGCCTCAGATTTTCATCCAACACTTTTCTGTTTTTAGTCATCCACCTTCCCTTCACCTTTGACCAACTTTCATGCCCCTCTTAAAGAAATGCTTACCCACAGAATAACGCTGTCAGCTCCATGCTTTATGGCGAGAACAGGTTGTTTAAGATGGAGCTATTCAAAGGTTAAGATACTGTTTAAAAAAATATGGCTTTATGCTTCTCTACCGTTTTCTTGGTCTTTGTGGTGCTCTTTGTTCACTAAGAAACCTGATGCCTTCAGAAACCAACTATATTTATAATGGGAAATGAGAAAGTAAATTATATTTTCTGATTCAGTAACCTCTAGAGACAGTCGGCTTCCGTTTTTATGCACGGGTGTTAGAATAAAGGGGTCTGAATACAAATGCATACAAGACATGCTAACATGTGACAAACTCCTCCTAATTTAATCAGACAACCTTTCCAAACATCACCATCGTCACTGCAGCACACGAGCATGAACCCGGTCCGACACATCATGACTGCTCAGGTGTCGCGAACTGTGAGGAGCAAAAACCACATTCAAGAATTGGACAGTGTGTCATAAAGATCTCATTTTAAGAGGGCAGCACCTATGAGCCACTTGGCTGAGAATCTCGTGATGTTTAATTATTGCCTCCTTACATTAGTTGAAACCCACCTCCCTCTATGGCTTCCCGTCCCAGACATCAGTTGCGGTGAGACTGTAGGGTTGAAGCAGTGGGAAGCAGAGATTGGTGTTGTTGGCAAAGAGGAATAATCTATTTATAAAAAAAAAAAAAACCTTCATTACTCTGCTTTTTCCTCCTCATTTTCTCTCTCTCCACTAACGGCGGCCTAAATCAGGAATTACAAATGATATCATGACAATTTTCCATGCTCTTCCGACCAGTGATGTTTTACCGACTCATTTGCTATGATACCTTGTTACGGATCCAGCTGTGAATCAGGGACGATTCACGGGGCTAGAAGCCCGCCCCCTGCTGAGCCTGGCCAATGACCTGGAAGGCAATAGGGGATGCCAGTGCCTGCAGCATGTGCTGCACTGACAAAGCAGCAGGGCACCGTCAAAAACCCTCTCGTACAAACTTTGCAGATCACTCCGTTTTTAACAGATGAGTAAGCACTGGTGCTGACTTTTTTTTTTTTTTTCCTTTTCCTCTGCCCTCACACGAGATCCATGGATTTTCCCTTCATGAGTGTGCGGCTGTGGCTGATGCACAGCAAAACCCTTGCCCACGAGGCGAATAGTGTAGCGGTGCATCGGGCGTAGAAGGGTGCAGATAGCATGTGGCAGGGTCACTGAGCGGGTTAAGCAACAATTCAGTCGAGTGCCCATAAAAGAAGCAGAGTGCTGTTGGAAAAGACCAGCACACCAGTTAAAGAGGCCCAGCGATCCAGATTAAACTTTGGCCTTTGAACTGGGATTTACAGTTATCTTTTTTTTTTTTTTTCTAAAATGCAATAACTTAGTTTCCTTGCCAGATTTCTTCTGTAACATTTTGTTTTTAAACTGTACGGTGTGAGACAAAGCGTCATCCTAATCCATTCATTAATTTTTGTATTCATCAACAGGATTTCAATGGAGTTAAGGCTGTTTGGGTTTCCAGTTCAAAGCCCTCACGCAATCCCAGGCCCTGATGACTTCTGCATTACTAAAATGATGCTGCCAGGACTGATGGAGCTGAGAGTGTCAGTAGGCATTAGCCTTCATGGCCCAAAGCTGGTGGACAAGATCAGACTGCGCCCCTTGACCCAGTCCGCCGCCAAGTTACTGACACAACAATCAAAACAGGCAGAGAGGAAAAGGGCAGTGCAACAAAGAACTTTTTTTTTTTAAAGTTTACCCGACAAAGATAAGAAAAATATGACAACATGAAATATTAATGTGGAATAAGCCAAGAAAACAGAGAGGAAAAAACATGCATTGAGACATCTCTGCATGCTAGTCAAATCACAGGAAATGCTTTAAAGTTTTTGTTTTTTTTCCCCTGCTTGGTTCACTCTGATTCTTCCTCTCTCACTTCATTTAACTAAATTAATGAGCAGAGCGAGCCAGAACTCTGAAAATTAACTTCCTGGCCACTTTATTGGTGATTGATTTTTCATATTTCATTGTGCTGGTATAATTAGGGAATAAATAAGTGCATTTCCTAAGGTGGCCTAGATTTTTTTTTTTTTTTTTTTAAGCCAAGCAATTAAGGAAGCAAAACAAATAAAGACAAACGTTCTGCTTGCGATCTGTAGGTTCCGGGATGCGAGCTTATATAGGAATGTCCTCATGGCGCTTTTAGTCCACTGACACTGAGCACAGTGGGGTAGTGGCCTTGCAACATAGCACTGCTGCAGTGAGAAACACCTACATCAGAGGGGACCTAAAGCTGTGTACACATGGTTCACCTCAGGACAAACGTGCTTATAGTACAACGTCAGAGATGGGCTCCCTCTGTGCTCTCTGCCTGTGATAGTGCGCTGGATGATGTTCTATAGCATGCTGAGCAGTAAATTATACAGCCATGAAGGATAGTGTGTCATTGTCATGAAACTTGTTTATAAGGGGATGCTCTTATGCAAAAATGTGTGGTTAGCAGAAAGTGTATGCTTAATCCTACTGGTTTCTGAGAACAATCTAATTTAAATGTTTAGGGAGCGTTGTTGGTGGATTTTTGGTTGGACATTTTGAGTTTATGGAGCAAGTTATTAAAGTTTATATAAACATACATTTCGTACTTTATAAGAACTCAATGCAGAGTTCCTGGGCTGTGCTGATAGATCCCCCCCATGGTAACAATTACATAAAATAATTGTCGGACACCTCATAAGATTTTGTTCTTACATTCTCATAATCTAATCCCTCAGAACAATCTGTACTATGCCATTGGAAAGACAAACCTCACAAAAATTGTAGACAACAAATGTCTCTGTTGTTGTAGATTAGCTCTGGCTCCCAACATTTTTTGCATTTCACCTGACAAAATAACACTTCAAGAGGTTGCACTGTGTTAGCATTGTTGCCTTGCTGCAAAAAAGTTATTTGGTTGAAATCTTGACCATTCTGTGTACAGTTTGTTTTCCGTGTGTCCTCAAATTTGCCAGAGGCATGTTGGGTAATTTTTGTAGGGCTGAGTCTTTTGATGGCCTGGTGACTCGCCAGCCACTAATCCCTTTACAGCTGTGAGTGGCTATGATCATTTATACCAAATGAATGGATGGATATATCTTTTGTCGTTTTTGGGGTTGCCAACTCTCACTCTTATAGAGTGAGACTCAAACCACTCTCCCATTAAAGAGCTACTCCAAATAAGGAAAGCATCTCACCTCAATGTTTGTTGTTCTCCACACTTCTGTTTGTCAATGTGTAAAATCTGCAAGAAATTCTCTCTGATGCACTCATCATGTGCAAATGCCTGCAAACTTCCTCTCAAACATCCTCAAACTTCCTCGTTTTCCAATCAGTGTCAATGTGCTCTACATTTCCTCATGCTCAAAAGTTCACTTAGCCTTGTTACTAATGAAACAGGTGACTATTTTCCACATCTGTATGCTTTCACCAGTCATAAGTAAGGAATCTTATATGGATTTGAATTTTCCAGAATGTTGATATCCACATGTGTTGCATCACAGTCATTAGTTAATGTTCAGAAGATGACTTGTACCTCAAAGTCTGTGTTAGAGAGCAAATAATGGCATCCAACTTTACAGTGTCATTAGTCTCTTAAAGTAAACCACAAAGTATTGACTATCCAGGTTGTTCAGCTCCAACTCCAAAAGTTGGATTGCTGCACTCTGCAACCTCAAATGTACTTCCAGCTACAAACTCATTTTTACTATAGTAGCGGTCCAGGTTTCACTCTGGTTCAACCATGAACCCAGCTTGTGATCAGCAGGTTTCATTTATTGATGTCTTACTTCTGCTAGTAATACTAAAATCCCTTTAATGTAAGAAGGCATTTCAAGTCACAGCAGCCTCAGTTGTAAGCAAATTTGTCACAGGCTTATCAAGGCCTAATTACCAAAATGAGCTGGCGGATAACCTCACCCCCCCCTCATCCCCTTCCCTCGGTCTCGCTTCCTTCTCCCCCACAGCAGTGGTCAGGCTGTAAAACCAGGATGTGTTGTCACCTTTATGATATAAATACTAACACACCCTGGGCATAAGAAAGCTGTCAACAGAACATTTGTTTTCCATTTTTCGCCACCCAAGGCACTTTAATTTGCAAAAGAAGAAAAACAAGCAGACAAGTTGTTAAGAATGTGCCACAACACTAACTATTTTGCCCTTTGGTGAGCTCGGATGATTAAACAGATGGGGCTCGAATTCATTCTGTTTTATCGAGTGCAACACGTTTGTTTGGCTTTCCATTCAGCCGGTTCTCACCTCAACACATCACTTGCTATTCCCGCATCGAGACTAGAGGCACAAAACACACAAGTGTGTAATTTTAAACGAGAATCTGAAAGCGTGGAGAGCATTTATATTCAGCCAACCAATGACGTCTGTGGAAGCATCTTTAAGCAACCCTTCTTAATTCATGCTCTGAACTTTGAGTTGGCCATTCTAGCACTTGGATACACTTTGATATAAACTATTTTATTGTGTCATGATAGAAGGTGAGCATCTGGATTTTCTAACAGGTTTCCTTTTTGTGCCAAAATTGTGCTCTATTTAGCTCCTTCCCATCAACTCTTACTAGCTTCCTCACAGCATGACACTACCACCACCATGTTGTGCAATGAAAATGGTGGGTTCATGATGATGTGCGGTGCTGGTTTCCCACCACACCTACCGTTTTGCATATAGGCCACACAATGGCAGTTCTCACTTGAATCATCCACTCTTCAAGCCTCTTCTTTTGCCACCTCTCACTTAAATAAACAGAAAAATAAAAATAAATTGCAGTTCGGTCCCACACAAAGCACAGAGGCCAGTCTCCTTGTTTTGTAGCAGCAAGCAGCAGATGCCAACACATTCATACAAGCAATAGAAACAGTTGCGGAAACAACTTAAATATAAGTTATATGTTTTTATCTGATGCCAAGGTGCCTATTTTCACATGACACCTGGTGCAACTTAAAAACAAAAACACCTTATGTGGTCACATACTGTGATCAGATTACATATTGATGGGGTTTTTTCTCTAGGTAGGTGACTTTTTGAGGCAGCTGCACTGGATTTTATTAAGGGGTATGAAAGTAAAGTGGGCTTAACACAAATCCAATCAAGAAATTCCATATTTTTAATAAAAATAAAAAATACAAGCAAACAAACAAAACACAAACCTTTTACTTGTGTTGACACATCACTTGAAATGTACTTTTATTTGCGTTTTATTTTTTATTTTTTTGTGGGTAACAGACACACATTTGTGTTTCATTTCATGCCCACACAAACCACAAACATTTTTGCTGATTATAATTCACGAGTGCATGTCAAGCGAACTGAAAGACAAGGACTCTGCCAGAGTTGCAAGATTTGACCCACGCATGCAAGTAAGCCATAATGACCCAACCGCCCCCGCCGTACCCCAGCCACTCCTTCCCACCATAAATAGATCAAAGCACATCTGTTTTGGTGTCCAGCAGCCACACATCTATAATTGCAAACTGGCCTTAATGGCTCAGAGCAACCCATCAGACACTAAGCAGTTTGGACACGGGATACTAAAGCATATGAGCATGGTGGAACCAACAGTAATTGTTGGACAGGGAATTCTCTGGAGCCACAGCACTGACCTGTCTGGTCTCCACTGGACTGAAATAGATATCACAACTTCAGCCTGGGGATGCTGACCCGTAGGCGCTGAAGCTGACCACGCAGCTGGGATTGAGGATGTCCAGCGTCAGGAAGAGGGGTCAAAACTTAAAAGTCAGGAATGTGTTTCAGATTCAGGAGAACTAAAAGAAAAGAAGTAAAAGCATGTGGGATGTTGGAAACTGAAATGGTTTGCCAATGTTTCCAACTCCTAAGCAGTCTTAAAAGTTTCTGTTTTGGACAAAAGCGAAGAGCCGTAACAGTTAATGATGTCAAATTAGCTGTAGGAGTATCTGAGCTGGTGTTGGTGAACGGAGTGAAGCAGCGACTGACTGACGAGAGAAACCTCAAGTTGGCCACTTGTCACAGTGTGACACTGATTCGGCCTAATGAGCGTAGTGCTGTCACCACACATCTGCCTCTCATTCACTTGTAGAATCTGGCAGTCTCAAGGAAAAGAAAAAAACCTGCAGGAGTCGCTGCTCGATGCTGGAAGTTGAGACGCTGCCCACCCCCGTGCTTGCCAGATTGGAAAGAAACTCCACAAATTGTAGTCAAACAAGAGAATCAAACTCAATGGCAACAGCTCCAAATTTTTGAGCTGAACCTTTTGTCCTACAAACACAGAATAGATGTGGCAATAAAGCAGGCTGAGGAAAGGTAAATCATACAGCCCGAATGCACGTTTTTTTATTGGTCACTTAGGCATTACAATTCACACTGTCCATACCTGCTTATTCTTGCAGGATTTTCAGCAGCAAAGGGCTCTACATGATTTGAAGAAAAATAAAGCAACAAGCAATTGCATAGCAGTGTAAAAGTAAGTTGAAGAACAAACTACCCTTTAGGATGTTCCAATTGTCGTTAATCAGAGGACGTTTCAAACAAATGGGTTTTTAGGCTTGGTTTAAAGGAACTCAGTGTTTGAGCAGTTTTGCAGTTTTCTGGAAGTTTGTTCCAGATCAGAGGAGCATAAAAGCTGAATGCTGCTTCTTCATATTTGGTTCTGATTCTGGTGGTGCATAGCAGACTTAAATCAGAAGATCTGAGAGGTCTGAAATGTTAATGCAACGGCAACAGATATTTTGGTGTTAAGTCATTCATTTATTTATATACTAACAAAAGTATTTCAAAAATCTACTCTCTAAGCCACTGGGGGAAGAAATAATTTTGACTAAAGATAAAGATATTACTTCTTTAATCCTTGAAATGTTCTTTAGGTGATAGAATGCCGACGTTGTAATTGTCTTTATGTGTCCCTGATGGTTCGGGTCTGAGTCCATCACGACATCTAGATTTCGGGTTTGATCACTTGTTTCTACATCTGTGATAATTGAAGCTGTGCGCTGACTCTAAATTATTCCTCTTTTGTTTCAATGATAATAACTTCACTTTTGTTTCTGTTCAGTTGAAGAACACATTCACTTGTTGACTTGCTCTAAGCAGCTGTTCAATGCTTGAATGGGTTCATAGTCAACTGGTGACATCCTGTGTCATTTGCGGAGGGGAAAACACCTGATAATAGGGATGAGTTTACTACCGATGGGACTCAGGGAAAAAGAAATTCAAGCTTGTATTAAAATGAAATTCATTGACTTCTAGCAGGGATACAAGACATTTCACAGGGTTTTGGTTCTTTGGTGACATCCTACATGAGTCTGCAATGTGCTCTTGGAGTAAATTGGGTTGGCTTGGTCCTCCTGAGAAGGTTCACTACTGCTTTATGTTTTAGAAATGGCTTTAAAACCCTGTCAAGACATATGTACGTCCTTGAATTTCTTCAGATTGGAGCATAATGTGTTTTCAAGATCTTTTAGCGTACTTCATGTCGTTAGACAAGTACCGTTTATGTGATTTGACTGATACAGATCAGGAATTAGACTGGCATGTGTAACCATGTTTTATTTAAACAATAAAACGTAGCTAATCACAGTCATATTCATTTTTAAGAAGTTGTGGGATGGGGAGGGGAAGTTCAATGATGTTTTCACAAAGGGGAGTTTTTGATCATTTTCTTTTTTCCTGTGCTTGATGATCTGTAACACTTAGGTGCAATAAAAAGGTAACAACTGTATAAACCTCTTAATAAATTTTCACAACACTGTAAAACAGCACTTACATTTTTATTTTGTCAAAAAACAAAAAAATAACAATCTTTTTACCTAACACGTAAAATGTCTGGTTGAATAAAACAAACAGGCGAGACTGTAAGCTCTGTTAAGGTTATGTTGATCAGGTAATTTTGTCTGCTGCAGAAGACAGCAGTTCTCCCATCTGCCCCGACTCCGAAGGCGTCTTTGCAGACCGAGGAGCAGCTATGAAAAATTCCTCCTGGGCATCCTCCTGGAAACTAACACAAAGGTTTACTAAACATCATTGTGGCAGTGGCACCAATTATTGTTAATATACATCAAATGAGCCCCGGCCCAGCGCACTAAACAGACTGATCAAACCGATGATGGCAACTGTCAGTCTGCTCCCCAGTGAAGAGAGCTGTTGAAATAATTAGTCCTTGCCCGGCGAATAAAACAATAATTCAACAGCAGACATGACATCTGAAATATGTGCACTGCCTCAGATGGCTAAAAAAAAAACTGCAGAAGCACGTTGTGGTCTAAACCCTCATGTTTTTTTTTTCCCCTCAGAAACTGAGAACATGGCCACTGCTGGGTTTTCTTTGCTGAAATGAATGATGGTGCAATACCAATAAAGAGGAACAGACGCCAGCAGGAGGAACAGATACTACACTACAGGTTATGTGAATGAGTTAATATTTTTAAAGACTGTTTTTAAAGATAGTCTTTCTTTTTGGGATGTGTAGAAAATATGAATGACAATATGTTTCGTTGTGTTTTTTTTTTGTTTGTTTTTAAATACTCATTTAGATTTTACAAAACAAAGTCAGCTTTGGAGAAAAGCACAAGCAGAAGCCCAGGCCGAGCTGAGATTAAGTTCAAAATATATAAAAGCTGTTAAAAATATTTGTCGAACAAAAGGTAAAAGTATAACTAAATGAAAACTTAAGCATTATGTCGATGCAAATCCTGAAGATGGTGCTGCTCAGCTGCCTTTCTGATCCTTTTGAGGATGTGAACAGTAAAGAAAAAACAAAAAAACAACTCTTCAGACTCCAAAACTAGAAGACCACTATGCATATTTCATGTCCTGAACTGGTCACACGGGGCATTTAAAAGATCTACTTAAGTCTCAGTCATGATGTCCCGTAGCTGGTCATGAAGTAGTTTAAATAGTATTGGTCTGAAAATGTACTCTATAAAAGACAAGAGTCTAAAGCCATTTTTTTTTACAGAAGTTTGTGTATCCAGCTAGAGTTTATTCATTTGGACATTAATTTGGGTTTGTTAAGAACAATGCACACTGTAAAATTTATATTTCTCTATGCAGTCTTAATCTGTGCACATTTTGTGCAATCATCACATCCTTCTGTGTGTCCTTACAACCCATATTCTCCATATAATAGGCATATGGCCAAAATATTTGGACAAGTACCGTTTATGTGAAATATTTTGAAGTATTTTTTTTCTGGAATGCATTCTCTCCGCTGAACATGATTACACTGACCTGCTTTCACTACGACCACATGACAATAATACTACATTATACATGCGACATTATTAATAAAAATGTTATTTTTATTATTAAGAAAGCTAGTATTGTATTTTAATTTGTAATTTATTGAAGACATCACTTTGGTGACTGATATGTATACAGCAACCTGATAAAGATCTGTAGAAGGCCTTCAAATAAATTCAAATTTTATCACAGTCACACTGAAAAAACAACAAAAACAAAAACTCATCTTGTATATATAAGCATATCAATTCAGTGAACACAAAATTCCAAGTCGGGCATTCATCGTTTTTTTTTTGTTTTTTTTTCACTAAATCACAGGTCCCACATCGATTGACACCCTTAACAAGTCCCATAAAATAATTGCATTCTAAACCACACTTTACTGCTTTGACCTGATTTGTGAAGGTTTTAAATTGTTATACATGGCTTTCTGTTTTCTTTGGTATGCATATGATATTACAAAAAAGAGAGAACAGACCATTTAAAAAGGCTGATATGGGTTGATTGTTCAAGAATATATAAAAGACAACATTCAACTTGACCATATCTACTGTAATAGCAACAATTAAAAAGCTTTGAACAACTGTAACTGTGATAATGAAGGCTGGTCAAGGATTCAACTTTAGCCACGAAGCCCTGTAAGGAGGAAGTTACGGAACACACACGCAAAAAAAACTTCTCAAAAGCTCAGGTTAAGAAATGGTTATCATTTTATGGTGTAGCAAAATAACCATAAAATGGTTATTATGACTATTCTCATATCTTTACCAGAAAGGTCAATAAACATGACGAACTGATTAATCTTTAATGCTACCTACTAATACGCAAAAAATCTTGTAGAATGTCGAACAAATTTTGTCCACTTTTAGTCAACTTTGCATGTTTAAAAATGGCACTTTGCGTGTACTGTTATGTTGAAGCAAGCAGACTTTTATAAGATTCTTACTTCTGTATTGTTTCCCCAATAGCTTCTATTGAAAAGCAGAAGTGAAACACAGAAAAAAAAGAAGCAGGATCCTCAAATTTCAGAAGCTTCGTGAGAGTCTTTGTCCTAAAATGCTAAAGCTCTTATCCTAAATTCCAAAACTACTTTTTAGTTTTCAAACATGAACGCTAATTTGAGTTGAAAACCTGATGAGCTTATCAAGAAGTTAGAAAATTGTATTTTCTGTGCATGTCGACGGGTGTGAAGTTGTGAGCAGTTGAAAGCTCTCCAGCCACAGAAAGCTGGTGTGTGTTTTTAGCCACCAGCCCTGGTGTCAACACCGTGACATGCTAAATCAAGATTAGCTCAGGATGGACTGGGAAGCATTGTGGACATTTTTGGAAAAAGTGTGCAGCAACAGGCTGTAGGAATAAAGTTAGAAAGCACAATCTTCCTCTTTTTAAGTCGACCCACGATGAAGGTAAGGCTCAGGAAAGGGCTCCGAAAGTGTTTGGTGGAAAACAGCAAACAGCTCATCAGTGATTAGGGTGACGAGCACGAAGCAAAGTGTGAACGGGAAGTATTCACGCGAGTGCGGTGAAACAGCAGACGGGGTCTGAGCAGGCGGCGGCGGCGGCGGCTGATGTGTAGGGGTGGTGGGGTGGGGTGGTGATGATGAGACCAGACATGAGCCACATGAGGTCCCCTGACAACGCAGGAGTCCCCTGCGGTATGTCCAACAGTCTGCATACACGTACGCGCGCGCGCGCGCGAGCGAGCATACTTCTCGCTGAAACAAACACAAACAAGCACGCAACTCATTTACTAAACAGACAAATACACAAAACCACGAGTAGGAGCTGATGAATAAGAATGAACCGAAGTATGATCAGTTTTCTCAAATGTAGTGTTGGTCTTCAGCACTCGTTGAATTCTTTTCTTGATTTATAATGATTGCCCCCCCTCTAGTGGTTATTTTTATCATTACAATTATTCTGATGTGACAGATTTTTAAAACGCAAAATTCAGGTTCTGAGAAAATTTCATTAACTAAATCTATTAAAAATCAGAAAATAAGTATCTCGGTGTGTACAGTATATGTACTGAGTAGATTATACAGGCCAGTTTTTGCTTTATTTACTACAACAATGCACTGTGGCATGGAGATCAGACTGTGGCGCTTCTGAGGACTTAAGAAAGCCCAAGTTGCTTTAACAGTACTCTTCACCTCATCTGCACTGTTGATACCTCTAGTAGTGTGGGTGTCAGGTTCTGTTGGAAAATAAAATCTGAATTTCCATAAGGATTTGTAAAAGATAGAAGCACGAAGGTCTCCAAAATAGCCCCGTGTCCCAGGATGAAGTTGGTCCTCAGGAAAACAAACTTTTCTGCAGCCTTTCTGTTACAAACTGAAATCATATACAGAAACCACTGAGCCACAGTTTAGTCTTTTTTTCCCTCTGCATAGGTAAAATGTTTCTCACATTGTCTTTGGCTGAGGACTGGTTTAATACAAGTGACGGCACAGTTGCAAATCATGTCCTTGACCCATCCATGTGGGATAACTGTCTCCCAAACTCCTGAATAGGTTTTGCGTCAGACTTTTTTCCTTCCACTAAATGTTCTCTTGTCTTATATTCTAAGAACAGCCATCTTCTTTTGCAATGACCTATCGTGGAGAGCATGCAGTTTTAACATTGCCACAGCAGTTCTTTGTTTGATTTTTTTATACATCTTGTTTGCTTCCTCTTTTCATCTTGTTTGCTTTCCCTTTTCATCATTTTGTCAAATTTGTATTTTTAGTGGATCTGTTTATTAATTTCTGAATAATAAAAATATGAGACAGGCAAATTTGAGAAAAGGGTGGTGGTCTTTAAGTCCTAATCATCAAATCTAACATCAATAAAACCTTGTAAAAACATAGGCATTTCATATTTTGAATGAAATTACTAAAATAGTTTACATTTTTGACAAAATTTTAATTTTACTGAGCTATGCCTGTACTGAGAATCTATTCATTTCCTTGAGTACTGATTTTATTTACCAGCTGCCTTAGCCAACAGGAACAGCCAAGTTAGTGTGATAAACTGACCCCAAAGTTGGAGTGTACGTGTGGTGATAGGAGGGGTGGGGATGGTGTTGGGTGGATTTCTTACAGAATTCATTTTGGCAGCAAAAAAACACTCCAGATCTGGTTAGGCACCGGTTTGTGGAACCATGCTGGCTTTTCCACACATGTTGTGGACACCAGAAGTCATTCCCAGTTTGGCTCACCGACACACCACTGGTCTCCCTTCCAACATGAGGGTGCCTTTAAAGCGATATGCCTTCCGGGGTTGTTCTTCTATGGGCTTGAACTGCACCATTCACTATTGTATAACTCTCTTCAAATCAGTTTGTTCTACTCTACCCTTCACCCCCCCACCCCTTCACTTTTTTTTTTTTTTTAAGCCCACCCCTGACTTAACATCCAGAAAAAGGTCACATTTCTGAGAAGTGACTTCCATGCGTGTTCCATGCTGGGTCGTCACTTTCAATTTCCTAAGACCTTTCATGTCACACAGCCATCAACCCGGAAAACTCCAAAACACTTCACTACACGCTTCCTGAGGCAACTTCTCAGCAAACAAAATTAAATCGCAAAAGCCATTCAAAGCAGCTTTATATTCTGCTGGATTAAAGTCATAGATTGTGGCTGATTTTTGTTTCATCTTTTTTTTTTTTTTTTTTTTAAACTGAAGTCAGTTGCATAACTTTTTCACAGTTACTCATGTAACTGCAGAGAGCGTGCACGAGGAGCAACAATTATCTCATTCTTTCCATGTCTTCATAGGACGCTGCAGCATTTAACACTAAGAGATCCTTTGGGACACCTGGTGGGGCCCCAACAGACGGCTGTCCTTTCCTTTTTCCAGAGCACCGTTCACTTGGTATGAGATGTTTAACTCTGGGCACAGAATTAATGGAGCATGAAATGCAGGCCTTAAGTGCAGCAGGCTCCTAACCTGTAGGTGACACTGTCTGCATGGAGTGTTTAGCCGTGACCTAAGTGAGCTGTATTATAACTGCATTTGACTGGTGACAATTAGTGACCTTTTGCTGATCCAGCAGCCATCCTTTTAAATTACACTTGCGTGACGTTTTTCAGCGAGGACACACGATGAGATACAGCACTGAAGGCTTCTACTGTACTTCTACTGTAGGCTGGCAGTACAGGGGAGAGAGCGCACCGGGTCAAATGTGAGGAGAAAAAGTAGTAGTAGCAGAAAGAAAAAGGCCACATGTGAAGTAAAAGAGGATTTGTCACGGTGCAGCCTTGTGAAAAAGTGTTTTTTCCCCTTACATTTTGCTTGTTTTCGCTGTTTTGTCGCACTTATGTGTTTTCGATATGAGAAGAGAATGACGTCATTAGGTACAAAATGCATTTTTCAAGCGATGACTCCATTCACTAAAGTTAAAAAGAATTCCTTTTAAATCAGTCTTGAAAGACCCGTTTTCTTCTTCTTGTTGAACCATAAACTTTGACCCTTAATTGAGCCAAATTAAGTCTCCAGCGCTTTATGTGGTAGTTTTTGTGACAAAAGAAGTTTATTATTCTCAGTGTGATTTGCAGAGCCTTGAAGTCAAAGAAAAGTATTTGAAGACCTTTTGCCTTAGAGACTGAAAATTGTCAATGTGCTTGCTAATCATCTTTTATTAAATTACTATAGGTTGCACTATGATATGCTTTATTATAAGATGTATTAGCTCTTTTGTCTTAAAAAAAGAAAAATGTTAATTGAAACTGCATTTGTTTAGATCTTTTTGTTATTATTGAATGATATTAAAATTAGTTTCATGATGTGAAATGTTAGCTTGTGAGAAAAAGAAACAGTTGAATTCTTCATGGAGGGGAAATCATTTTCTCACATCAGTGTGCTTTTCCTGTCTTCTGCTTACTAGGCAACAAGTTCTGCAAGCATTTATTTCAGTATTTCCTTTGTCATGTAATGTTTTTAAAGTTCTGTTTTTTTGTTGTTGTTATCTTTGGATTACAACTTCCATTCAAAAGAGATGATAAAGTCACTATACTATACTTCTTGAATGACATGTTTATCAAAATAAAGTTTCTCTTTTTCTTCTTTTAAGACTGCAGTATATCATGTTGAATAAGAAAGCGCAAAAGAAAATCGGTAATGGTAACTAATTTAGTTTATTTAAAAAATGTATCAGTAGTTTCAGTTTATTCAGAATTTCAATGAGATCCTATTTTTGATTCAACCCAGTATAAAAACCAGCAAAGGTTATCTCTTTTTAAATAGCATCCTCTTTAAATTTAGATTTTTGAGCAAGTTTAAAGTAGACTTATTCTCAATAAACACAACTGAGTGATGTCATTGAATTTTCATGACACAAATGCAGGCAAGGCCATCCTTTCGACCTTGTGTTTAAATATAACTTCTTTTTAATTAGAAGAATAGAAATATTTGTTTTAAAGGGGGCCATTATGTATTTTTTAGGCACATTTCACCATTTTATAGCACAGCTATATTATGTTCAGTTGTTATAAAAACGCTGTTTATTAAGCTAAATTTCACTTTGCGTCGTCTGATGCTTTGAAATTGATTTCTGTCTCTTTAAGAAACACTCTAACCCTTTCTGACAGTCCCCTTTCACCACGTCAGCACAATGCTTCTCCATGCCATCCATTGTTGTGGTTTACAACTGTTCTTTGAAGTGTTGTAGATTGTCTGAAAAGTCAAACTACTGCATGTCTGCAGTTCCACCAGATGTTTGCCACATGCTGCTGCCGCTAGTCTGATGGAGCTGTTTGGCGAGAGAGGAGAAGAGAAGTGCTTTGTGAGGCGGGAACTCAACTGGGAACTGAAGCTTCAAGGTGGAGCTTTGGCTAAATAGGTGGTGAATTGTTGCAGCAAGTGCTAATGCGTCACTGGATATTTAACAATTACTCAAATATGCATGGACTGATCAAAGCAACACTCTGGGTATGTGTTTGGTGAGTAAATCACATTATAACACGATATAAAACTCAAAAAAGTCATTTTACACAAAGATCCCCTGTAATGTCCTAATCTGGAAGTGCCCTGCACAGTAGAAGAGCCTTTTTGGATGTCACAGATGCATTTAAATATCAATCTTACACTTAATAACTTTGCATTTTCCGGTTTTAATAGGTTACTCAGAATTGTTTGGTTTAATGGGAAAGTACCTCAGGCAAGTTCAATAATAACCTGATACAAACTGGAGTTTTCCAGTTATGACATTTTGAGTTACTTCTTATCTTTTCTGTTGTACAGTCATAGTTTGACTTGTATTTTAAGTAATTTGCCTGTAACGTCTCTGTATTTTTAATAAGCTTACAATTCAGCTGCTACGAGAGGCCCCACATTGCGGCTGCCTGACTTTCTTACAAGAAGCAAACTTACACAACCGTATTTCTACATCTATCATTATTCTCAGAAGTCAAAGCTACTTAATGGGAAAAAATGTGCCTCTTTTTTCACCTTTAGTGTATTTTCGCAATTTGATTGTTGTGCTGGTGGTTGGAGATGTCTGTGTAAATGTGACACTGACTGTTGGTGACTCATCCACACATCACAGAACGGCAACGGTTTTAACTCTTTTACAGACGCCAATAATGCTTCGGCTTCCTCTCGTATCTTCCACCAACATCGCCAGGGAGCTGCCTGCGTTCAACCCGACTTTACAGCTCGCAAGCTTGAGAAACCTCAGTGACAGGAACTTAATATAAAACCTCAGTATCTCTTCATCTAACCTTTCTCCCCCCTCTCAAAAAAGTGCTACACTTACTGCTTCTTACTGCCACATATGATATTTTTATGTTAAGCAGATGGACTTGTATTTTTTGAAAACCCGTTGAGATCAGCAGAGAATCCATATACCTCCTTTGTGGTGCTTTTCCGGTTCTTTACTGCAGAGGTCTCCACTAGTCTTATTATGGGAGTTTCTACTTGGATAGTGTCTGAAAAAAAAGTGGTTTATCATGCTTTTTATTGTATTCTTTATTTCTCCTGGTTTAGATCAGATCGAATATAAAATATGCTCTTCAATGGAAAACTAACTGGAGGTTAGATCTCCATCATACAAAGCAGGTCTGTGCTTCTATAGTTGCAACAGACTAACTAATCTGTTAGTGGGAAAATGTAAAGAAAATTAAAAGGTACCTTGTTGCATAAATGCGCTCCATGTTAATGGTGTCTTTATATCCAAGAAAACAAGTAGTCTTCTTGAATTCATTCCTGCCATACTGATTTAGATAAACATTACATACATATTACTAAGAGGCACATGCTCAACAACTTACATAAAAGAGGAAGCACTGAGTTGTCTGACAACTCCAAGTTTCCTGATGTAAGTCACATTGGATTGCCAACATGATTTATATTTACTGAATGCCAAAATAATGAAACAGAATCTTTAAAACATATTTTAACTGCACACATCGCTTTTCTTAGTATTTGCTAAGACTTTATTTGCAGTGTGTAACTTGGACTAAACTTTCTGGGTTTCCCCTCACAACACTTAATTACTTACTCCTTACTTTTTATACTCTGATATCTTTATCCTTTTGAGAATCCATCAAATTGCCCTGCTGTCTGCAAGTTTTCCCCACTTATTCTTAAGACCATTGTCTACTTGGCAGAACTATTGGATGCTGGTTAGTTGAAGTAATGTTCTATCGCCATAACGTTATCTGCTTTTTGAAGTGCACCAGTGACACCTGGCACCAAACAAACCTCATACTCCACGGTGTTTTCAGGCTTGGGAGCTTCAAAGTTATTATAATCCAATATCCTCAAAACAGGATGACAGGATGTCTGTTATATTTATATTGAGGACTCCTGAACTGGCATGTTCTAGAAAGAAAAAGCTTCCATATGAGTCTTAAATGATGCAAAAATAATATTTATTTTTATAGGAGGATCTGAAACCAGTTTAATTTAATTGTGAAATGCATTCAGACAATAAAAAGTTATAATTGGTTGGATGTTTAAGATCTCTATCATCTGGAATAAAAACATAAACTGAAACTCTATCGCTCTTTGGTAATATGATGATATAAAAAACATGTTCATGAGGAAATATTTGAGGGTGCTAGTAAAGATACACCACACGAACAGCAGAGACTGAAACTGTCATTTGCCAGAGGAAGCACAGTTGCTCTGATATCTGATCAAACTGGTGCTTCTCAGCAGAGTTCCTCACCACATCCATGGCTTTAATCACTGTGTGACCTCTGCAACCGCATTTCTGTCTTCGGCAAATACACATGCAGGTAATGTAAAAATTTCTATTGTTATTGGGATATCATGTCTTTATTTGGGCTTGTAAAAGCACATCTAAATTATGAAGATAAGTAATGAGTGAACATTTAGTACAAAATAAAGAAGCAATGTATTAAAAAGCAGAAGAACATAACTGACCATCCATAAGGTACATTTATAAGAACAACTTTTGACAGTTTGAGGGTAAGCACTAAGTGAATGGAAGCATTTAGAAACAAACAATTAGCATGATGTCAACATGATGTCAACAAGGGAAAACATCTGTGACGACCTAGAAAAAAAGCATTCCTGCTGATCATCAATTTCTTAATGATTTAAAAAATTTTTTTTCCATATTTCAGCAGACAAAAAAACTAGAGACAAACAGAAATTACTCAAAACAGGAGTAGGCGTCCAAGCAAAGTTCATTCAGAGGTTAGACTGTGAAGCTGAGAACTTCTGTCTAAAACCTCAGAGCAGCATCCCAGACCAACAGTTAAGCTTTAGAGAAAACCAAATGGTAGACCTCAAAAATAGAATAGAACAAAGTACAGTTTTTGATACTTACTTGTGGTGTCCTGAGTTATATGTGAAAACCATCATCTTCCCTCATCAATTTAAATATTTAAAGGGGCAGCATTATGCATGCTCCAAATACATTGTGCCATTTTATACCACAATTAAGTAACTATGTTACCATCAGTTGTAATAAAAATGCTGCATATATCAAACATAAAAGAAATGTGACTTTGACATTTGATCCCTTGGAATCAGCCTCTGTCTCTGAAGCTCCTACTCTTTCTGATGCTCCCCCTTCAGAAAGTCATCACAACAATCCTCCTCCGTTATGCTGTTTACTATTGTTCTTAGGAGCTTTGGACTGAGAAGTCATTTCTGTGATGAGTTCCAACAGGTGCTTGCTAATTGCTGCTGCCACTATTCTGAGGAGCTGAGTGGCAGCTCCTCCTCCTGGAGGAGGAGGGATGCTCTGTGAGGCAAAAAACATAGCTGGAGACTGCAACTTCAAGGAGGAGGTGTGGGTAAATAGACTGCCACCAGAGATGGAAGCAATATCTCAAACTTGCATGAAAGAATCAAAGAAACACTCTAGCATGTTGTGCAAAACACAAACATTACCAAACCCAAACATAAGCAGTGGTCCCAGTAAACTCCCCAGTGACCAGAGGAGCCACCACTGAAGAGCAGGCAGGAGCACACCAGACCCGGGTGTATTTCATGCCACTTATGGCAGGTTCCAAACACACAGAAAGAGAACCCCTAGTGGTGGGGTCATTAAAACTGTCCAGTCTAAAAGGTGCTTTAGGCTTAAATGTAGAATTAAAAATTCATAAGGGCCACAAAACATCTGTAAATCATACAAAGATGTGGGGAATTCATAAACGCAAATGCAAACTCAAACATCGCTTCATTTCATTCTTTTTTTTAGTCACAAAATTGCAACAATGAGTGGCAAATACTCTGCATTTTTCCTTATTTTAAAGCCAAAAACCGATTCAATCCAAAGAGATGTTATGTGTACAGTACTGCTCTTATTATGTTCGTATGTGTTAAAACATGGTTAAGATGGTTTAAAAACAATTCTAAAAATGTTCACATTTAAATTAAATGTCTATCTAATTTAGACTAAATTGTTCTCTTAGATGTCTATGAGCCATTTAAAGATTGCTTAGATGTATTTTCATCATAAAAACTGTTCACTGGGAGAGACCCCTAATGGTCAGAATTTCAAGAAAAGGTGATCATAGGTTTTAGGTTTCTCACCAAACCCAACCTAAAAATTCAATATGGCTGCCTTATATAATAAACAGAACTGCTGCTATTTTGACCTTTTCCATCTCATTAGGTCTTTCTCATACACAGAGTAATGTAGAACCTCTGTTCCTTAGCGTGCTTCTACTGTGTCCGAAAGTGTAAACAGACAGGAAAAAAACAAGACTGTTATTAGCTCATATTGCTAATTGCAGTTCAAATGATCAGTGAGGTAAAAAACAAAAACAAAAAGAAACACCAGTTGTACTTATAATGTGGCTCACAGGGCTACTCCTGGTTTTTGTGAAGTTAATGGTTCTCTCGACATTTTCCCCTTAAGTGACAAGATGTGTGCACACCTTTAGTACTGAGTGCGTTTTTGGCAGCTGTTGGGAATGTAAAATTCTGTAAAACATTTTTTAAGTAGATGTGTTGTACTTCCATAGAGTTCACATCTGGGTGTGCATGTGTGTGTGTGTGCCCCGCCTGTAGCATTGAGGCAACTAACTTCTGTGGATAACGTGACAAAGCTTGAAAGGTTGGATAAAGAGAAGAGGTGGGATTTTAACGCTTCATACATATGGCACAGTTATAAAGGTGCTTCAAGCCTCTCAGCTCACAGTAAAAGCTGAACACAAAGCCTCAGCAGCAGTGACAGTAAAATACCCCCACTGCTTTCTTGATCCTTGTAAGTATTGTGTTTTGATTTTGATATTAATTAGTGGATTGCTCTTTTGTTTATTTGCTTCTGTCTATGAAAAGATGCATCATTAACCATGTGATACTTTCTTGCTTGTCCAGGTTGAAATGGCTGCTGAGAACTTTACCTCGGGTCCCACTGAAGCCCCTCCGAACGGCAGCAACTGTGATGTGTTTGTCTACCAGAGGGCTGCAGTGGTCCTCTTCCCTATTTTCTACTCTGTCATTTTTATCATCAGCGTATGTGGGAACTGCCTGGTGCTCTGTGTCATCTGCCAGAGGAAGCAGAAGTTCAACTCCACGTCAATCTACTTGGTGAACCTCGCGCTGTCTGATGCTCTTTTCACGCTGGCGTTGCCAGGTAGAATCACCTACTATATCCGTCACTTTGACTGGCCCTTCGGTGACCTCTTCTGCAGACTCACCACACTTCTCTTCTTTGCAAATACATATGCAGGTAACAGGAAGCTCCACACATCTTTACATCACAAGAGATTACTTTATTTTTATGTTAAAGTGGCACAGTTATATATGATCAATTTAAAGGGACTAGATTGTGAAATTGCTTCTGCAAGTGATTGTTTTTAATCCGATGCCAATCCTCTCCATTTCCAACAGGCATCGGCTTCATGACCTGCATCAGCCTGGACAGATACCTAGCCATGGTGCATCCTCACCGCCTGCAGTTCTTACGCAGCACAAAAGTTGTCCGCAGGGTCTGCTGCCTGGTCTGGTTTCTAGTATCTCTGGAGGTCTCCCCACTGTTATTCCGCAGCATGCTGCACGTGAGGGGCGATAAACGGACGTGCATGGAGTACTTTAATTTTGAGGGCTCTCGCTACACCCCTTACCTCTTAATCCTGGCATGCTTTATCTCGTTTTGCTGCCCGCTCATGGTCATAATGGCATGCTACGCTAGGATCAATCTGAAACTGCGGGATGTGGCCAAGAAGAACTCTGTGACGGGCCGAACGAGCCGAAACCACAGGGCCAACACCATCATCCTTCTCATCCTCCTCACGTTTGTCCTCTGCTTCAGCCCGTACCACCTCAACATAATGCAGTTCATGTTCAGAAAGATCAGCCATCAGCCGACTTGTGAAGAACTCACGGTCTTTAAGATGTCCTTGCAGGTAAGAGACATACTCTCTGTTGACGTCACACGTTCTTCTACTTTTTTTCTCCTTTGTTGTAATTGATTCTCACGATCCAATCCACAGATCACTGTCTCGTTAATGAACATCAACTGCTGCCTGGATCCTGTCATCTACTTCTTTGCTATAAAGACGTACAAGAAGCGAGTGATGAGCCTGTTTAAGGACTATCTGTATACTTCCGCCGCCTCCTCCAAAGTGACAGCTGAGAATAGCAGCAGCAACACCTGAGCCAAACCACAGAGAAAAACCTAGCTTTAGGAGTTATAAAAAAGACCCATTTTCTCTCACCTGATGAAGTTGTTCCTGCAAATAACTCTTGAGTCTTTGTTGGCGGACTTTATGTTTATGTTCAGGTTCAGCATTGATGGTTTCAGTTTAGCTGCATTACATATTGCCTTTCCAATAATTCTATGGATTTTTGGTACAGTCAGACATGTGATAAGTATATTGTCTCAACTCCAATTGTATATATATTCATATATATATATATATATATATATATATATATATATATATATATGTGTGTGGGGGGGTGTGCGCGCGTGTGTGTGTGTGTTTTTTCTGTTTTATTTG
>CAEGAE010033344.1:0-14110 GCA_903067095.1 Girardinus metallicus | reverse complement strand
GATAGATAGATAGATAGATAGATAGATAGATAGATAGATAGATAGATAGATAGATAGATAGATAGATAGATAGACTTACTCAGTTTCAGCAACTTTGGTTAAAGTTGATCACGATGGCACTATGCTGCCACCATTTTCCTTTTATGGTGTTCTTTTTGGCCCAAAGGAAAGTTTAAGTTCGGTTTCATTAAACTATGACGTAATATTCTTCCACAAAGTTTTGGAAGATTTTGGCCAGGTGGGAAGTTTCCTTTGCAAGAGAAATTGTGTAATTGTGTTTTCAATCATACTGTATCCTTATTACGTTATTTAGACCTTTGCAAAATCATTTAAAACTATTGCATCATCCAAAAGATGCAAATGTTCAAATGCCAAGAAAAATCCTACCAGGAAAACTAAAATGTATTTAAATAAATCATGGCAGGTCATTGATAAACTACGTAAGCTGAGGCAAACATAGAGGAGACTGTTATGAGTCCACACTGAGACTTTTTCAGGTCTTTTTTAAATCATTTAACAATAGTGCTGTGCTTTCATTATCCAGTCATGAAATGTTTTCAAACCAAAAGAATCACACAAAAAGTATTTCTCCAGAGTTGCTGCTTCCCTTCTTGAAACATACATAAATGACCACTAACTTTGTTGATAAAAATGATACATTTTCATTCCAGCAAGTATAAACAATATACTGTAGTAGCCTCATTCAGTCTCATGTCTTAATGCTTATATTTTGCTCTGATGTTGCAAAGTAGTGTTAAGGTGAATGCGACAAAGCTGAATTAAAATAGAAATTTAGATAAAAATGCAAGATTCTTGATTAAAAGATTAAATAAAAGTGTTCGATGACATATGTCAATGCTTTACAACCGTCTTATGTGGAAGACATTAGAGTAGAACTTGGTCAAATTCTCGGTTCCAGATTGTTTGGTAATTAAGTTTTAATTTTGAGCTAAGACGCCGTTTTCCATCAGTCGTGGGTTTCCTTGGCCTCAGACTGCTGAGCTGCGGTCGTTCACCTGGTTACCGGCTCCTTTCGTTGCCATTTACATATTCATCAGATATTCTCATGAATATTGATGAGCCTGCTTGCGGGCGCAATGGGTGCCCAGTGGCTGCAGGGCATTGTGGGAAATTAGCCGCATCACTAATTGTGATCCGCAACCCCTCGAGTGTCAATCAAAGGCGGGAAGGATGATACTTTTGGGGGCACCTGTAGCTCCGAATATGTATGCATGAGGAGACGGAGGGAGAGTAAAAAATGTGTGCGTGTGTGTACTTCTGCGTACACCCAGGGCCACAAGACCCCTCTGTTGCCATGGAAACCTCCACAATCAGAGCGCAGGAGGCTGTGGCCCGGGATCTCAGAGAGCGTTATGGAATGAGGATGAGAAACGAAATGAGCTGCGGACACAAGGTGATATCATCCTGTGTGACAGACGGACCGAGAGTCCGTCCGTCCGTCTGTCTACCTGCAGTACGCCGGGCTTTAACGAGACAGAAAAAAAGTTTACATTTTATAAAAAAAAAAAAAGGAAGGGAAACAAACTCGTTTTAGGATGAATATTTAACTGTTTTGAAAAAGAGTTACTGCAAAAACTTCACAAAGTATCTGAACACATTGAATCTATGTCGCGATAATAAATTGTTCTGGTCGATAAATTGTTCCAGAAATTATTGCGATAGACGATAATATTGTTGTTTTGAGGCCGTTTTTAAGTAATATAATTGCAGAGTTACCCCCAGTGCATTATAAGCCTGGCGGGCCACCAGGCTTCACTTGTGCCCCCACCAGGCTAAGCATTACTTGTTTATTTAAGTCTTTTTAAAATGTTTGCATTTTTTAAGACTTTATAGTTGGTGTTCAGGTGTTAATCTTCCAGTCTTTCAATAATACATAATTGTCAAGTGATATTTTCAAATTTCCTGTGAACTTTAATCATTTTTTGACTCAATAACACGACTGGCTGCTGGATGAATAACTGCCCAGCGCCCCAACCACCAGGCTCAACCTTGAATCGTAACATCAGTAAACTGATAAATTATAAATTAGTAAACTGTAAATTATGACGAACATTTAACACTGGAACTGGAAGACATTTTAAATATCCAAAATAAATAAATAAAATAGCAAACAAAATTAATTTGTAAACAAAATTGTCTTTCAAAAAACGGGCTAGTTGAGACTAAAGAACCAAACTGAAAACTTTTATCTTCCAGTTTTTGATAGAAAGAGAGAAAAAAAAGAGAAACAATCATGCCAATGGAAATTATTGAGTTTGTTTTATCATATGATTAATTGATTTATTGATTATTGTGACAGGCCTAGTGTTTATAATAATAAAATATACTTTTATTAGGGTACAACTGTGAAAATCTCTCCAAATATTTAAGGCTTTTGTGTAATGACTCAGACTTTAAAAGAATCATTGGATAAAGTTTTTTATGCAGAGCTGAAGCATCATGGGAACCAAGACTTCATCATAACAGAAGAGCGCTTAAAAAAACTTTCAAAATTTAGTTATTTTGTTACAAGTAATCAAATTAAGTTTTTCCAAGTAACATTCAACAAATTAACTCATTTTTTTTTTAAGTTGGATCTCCATTCTGTTTTTTCTCCGAGGTTGCATGGCTAAAAGTAGCTTTGTTTTTTCCACCGCTGGAGGTTTTTATTCTGGAACAAGAATAAACTCCATAAATCCAAAGACCAAAAGACGTTGATGTTTTGCACCGTTACACTGGATTTACCATGAAATGTTGAAACTCCAGAAACAAAGTTTTACGAAGACGACTTGAACTTTTCAACATCATTTAACAGAGCAGCTCCATCAGCATGTATTTTCTGGATTTTTTTTTTTTTTTTGCTAATTCATATAAATTGGCTTCCAGCTTCTTCAAAACTTTTCTGCTCAAAATGTGGTTCAGGTACCACTTCAGGAAAAGTTGTAGTTCCATTTTTTTAAAATTCTGCTTAAATGCTGACGTTGCTGTCTTTGGTATTTCTGGAGGATTTTTTTTTTTGGGGTTATTTAGTCTCCATCATCACCTCCGTTTTCAGTTTCATGTAATCGTGGTTTGCTTTTAATCAACCTTTAATCATAACATCTTTAATAGCCAAATTTAATCTTTATCCAGATATTTAATTTTAGTTTTTTTGCAACTATTTGTAAACCAGCTAACAGATTTTTTATTTTGCATAATGTCTTGTAAATATTGGTGTTGGATGTTAATATTGCATTTTGTATTTATTGAGCTTATTCTAGCTTTTTTGGTAGATGCTAAAGGACAGTTTTATTTTCTTTTTAAAGCAATTTTCTTTGGAAAGGATGACACAGGAGAGCCTAGGGGACATGTTTATTGTTGATAATGTTGTTTTCGGTTAATGCGGTTACTTCATGTTTTGAAGAATTTCACCTGCATTCTCAAACTTAGAGGTTCATTAAATGTTTTTAACTTTAAAATGCTTTTTGACAATGCTTTCAACACAAATTAATAAATTGGATTTCAGTTTCCAGCCTTCTGTTGCCTCCGTTTGTGTTTCCACTTCAACCCTACCAATCTTATCCACCAGTATTTAATCTTAATCCCTCAGTGTAGTTGCTATAATCAACATTTCTGCAGATTTAATCTGGAGCTGCTTGCACATCTCTTATAGATTGTGGCTTACACTGGCTTTATTTTTATAAAATCAGTACTATGTTACTATCTGAACGTTTATTGTTTAGTATAAAAACACATCGATGATCAGATGAAATTATATCATGCATGATGCAAAGAGATTACACTGTTAATCCCAAATATGATGCATTAGTTGCTTCTTTTTTTAGGTTACCTGTTAGGCAGCTCATGTAAAAAGAAAATATTCTATACAGTTTAGACTGAAGTTACCAAGGATAAGATGTCACATAAGTTATTGATTTCTTTTTCTTAAACAGTTCTAAAAATGAGACTGGATGAAGAGTCTTTTGTAATGCAATGCAGAGCTGCAGGAATGTGGGAATCAGAACTAAATCCCAACGGAGGCGGTTGCATGAGGAAAAAAGTTTTGTTTCTCTTGCTCCTTAGTAAGCCAAGATCTGTATCCAGATATTTAAAAAAAACTCATCCTAAAGCTAAACTTCAGACAATATTTACATAATCCAGAAGAGAAACCAACTAAACTGGATTTACCATAACATTTCAGAATCATCCACTTTGTCAGTAGATGAATGGACTGATTATCCTGCAGCACCTGCACCATTTTCAGCTTTATAATGTAGAAATGTGTCGTCAGCATAGAATTGCATTTTTGTTCTTCTTCTTGTGCTAAATAATTGTCGTTTTTACATATTTATGCCATTTGTTTTTGTTGTTTTTGTTTGTTTTTTTTGCCACTTTTGGAGACTTTTTGGTAACTTTTTAGTCACAAAGATGTTTTAAAAATATTTTTGGCTTTCAATCTCCAGGCTTCTGTGGTTTGCATTTGGGTCTCTCCCCAAAACCACATCTTTGTCCGCCCCTTATCTTTATGCACTTTGTGTAAGTAAACAAATAAAAGCTTCATAAAAGAAGGAGAATGACTCAATGTTGGGATTACAACAAACTGAAGCAGCCGCACTCGAGGTAAATGGAAAGAAAAGATTCTTTATCTTGAACTTGCAGGAAACATTTGTAGTTCTGAATCCATCCCCAACTCGCCTTATCCTGCAGTAGCCTAAATCCTAAATCTACTGTTTTGTTTTCATTATTAGTTGCTCAAATTCACTCAAAACTATTGAAAAAAACAGTGCAGATGCTGCAACAAGTCTTTTCTTTAAGTCTACTTTGGAAGATACGATTTTCACTTCAACGCAAAGACCAAGACAGCTTATAAATTTGTAAAACTCGTCTCTAATCACCTTCATTTTCTCTGGTTTTCACCATTTGTTCTGTTTCCTCCTCAGCACAAACATAACATCTGATGTGATACAATTGTAAAAACAACTACGAAAAAGATATGTCGAAGCGCACAAAGAAATGAGTGACAAGTGTTAAAGATGTGCTAAAATTACACGCCATCTTGCATTTTTCACCACTTGATATGACACCTTCTGACATTTCTCTGTGTGCGTGTGTGTGTGTGTGTGTGTTCAGAGACAAAGCATGCAGTGTTATTTCACCACGTTTCTCTCTTTTGTTTTCATTTGAGTGGAAGTTTCGAGAAGTGTGTCTTGACGAATTGCATGTCCTGGTGTTGGAAGTGCAAGACACAGCAGCATATTGCAGGTGAGTGAAGTCATTAATATTTCCTCTGTATCAATATCACTGGTGGAATGGTGTGTGCAAAAAAAAAGAAAAAAAAAAAAAAACAAGTAAAAAAAAAAAGTGTGTATGTGTGCCTCAGATTGACAGGTGGATGATCTCAGTGAGTGGAGCACCCTGGGATCGACTGCATAATCAGGGAGACAAAGGAGCACAGGAAGAGACGAAAAAACGAAGAGAGAGAGAGAGAGTGTGTGTGTGTGCGTGTGTGAAAGAGAGAGAGGGATGAGAGAAGCAGAGAAGTACGGAATAGTAAAATTCCCAGAGGTGTGAAGGGGTTGTGTGCGCTCGTCTCTGTTTATTTCTCTGCATTCGTTTGAAATGGTTTGCGTGTGTGTATACGTTTCTCTGTTGGTGTATTTAAACCTCGGTGTGTGTGTGTGCGTGCGTGTGCGTGTGTGTGTGTGCAGGAGGTGTTTGATGGTTTCCAACAGTAAATAGGTTCATTGTGAGAACAGCAAAGGTTCCACATCAGGAGATTTCCCTGGTAATTATACGGGAGTAGAACTAGCCCCTCCCCTCTTTAACACACACACATCAGTGATGTCGCGGTGGTGTGTGTCTGCGTGTGTTGTGGGTGTGAGAGTGTGTAATGTAATGTGGGTGTTTGTCTTGCCATAAAGCAGCGGATCTGTGATCTCGGGTGCCTTGCGCGTAAAGCTGTGGTTGACATCCTCGCACGCTGTTCCACAGTAAACAGATTCCCTCTGCAGCGCAGGAATTAGGAGCGCGGCGCGGCCGACCGCGGGGCTCAAAGCCGGAGGAGTCGCTTATAATTGACCAACTCTGTCGACAAGTTTCACAAGCGCCTCCCGTTGCTCTCCGTTCGGGTTGGGCTCCGTTTCATCTGCGTTTCAGATCCTCCCCGACTCACATCGGCGGATAAACAAAAGCATTACGGGGCCAAACGGAGAACATGGCGGGGCTGTGAGTTTGAAAGTGCTGGAAATCAATACGGCTAATGGTGGCCTGTAAGGAAGAAAGAAAGTTTTGATCTTTGTTTTTCTTTTTTCGTAATATCATTTTCAGTGCTGAGAGTCTGAGATTGAACAAGTATGCTAATATGTAAACCGTGGAGCTCTGAGAATGTTTTAACCAGAAATGCACACTGGGTCCAGATGAGTTTCTCCTGCACGCCATCGAGTGACGCAGAGGCATTTAAAGCACTTATTTCAGTTAAGGGGCAGGTTGCCAGATTTGATTTACAGTTTCCGGCCCAAACGACAACCTAAAACCAGCTCAGCTAAAAAAGAAAAAAAAAGAAAAAACAAATCTCAAGCGAAACTCGTGTATATATTTACATGTATATTGTCCTTTTGCGACTACGTCACTCAATCATTCCAGGCGCCATGATGGACGTCAGAAGTGTTGAACACAGTGAATAAAAATGTTTTCCAAAGTTGTTTTTGCCGGTTTATTCATGGCTTCTACTTGTTAGCGTCGAGCTAATTTCTCTGTGAACGTAACGCTCCTGGTCGGGGCTCATAGTCGGAGGTATTTGCAGAAGTTGGAAGCAGCTAGCTTAGAAACCGACCCGCACCTCCTCCCTCCTGACGTGCTGACCTAATTACCGGCTTTACCTGAATTAACAGCACATTATTTATGTCACTATGTCATAAACAGAATTTGCCCTTAAACCGGAGCAACATTAAAAACGTACAAAAGACGAGATGCTAACCAGTTATTTCCATACATGCTAGGCTACATGACGGTGGGGCACTGTCTCCATGGTTACCAACGATGTTTCATACCTTTCTACTGTAATCATAATTACTTATGATGTATTTAAACGTTCATCTTCTTACCTGGTAAAAAGTGTTTGCAGCAAAACTAAATCCCGTTATTGGGACTGAAATGCACTTGACTCTGAACACAACAAGATTTGTGTTTTTCGTGGCACTGTGTCATTTTAAATCATGATGAGATTTCTGTTTTACAAAACAGAGTGACACTTGATTAACCAGTGAGTAATCATTGATAATGTCACATGATGTCAGCACTTTATTAAAAGTTTTGTGCTTTTCTGCCACACAGTGAGGACTATTTTAAAAGAAATTTCCTCTGAGCATTTTCTAAAAACTCGCCACGTTGCGAAAAGCAGCCCAAATTTTAACAACCCGCCCAAAGCTGGTTTTCACAGCTCAATGTGTTCAACATGTAATTAATTTATTTATTTATTGACTTGTGTTGATTGTTTTAAATGGATTTTTTGTATGGGATATTTACATGCAAATATATGAGATTATAGCCAAGTGGCTAATTTCCATGTTGGCAGGTTGATGTATCTGATATTTATTTGTAATAAGAAAAAGCCTCAGACTACTCCACACAAAAAACTTTACATGAAGGAGGAAAGGGGGTAAATAAACAGTTGTTTGCGATATGTAATCTGTAATGGTTCACTAGTTTTCATTTTATGTTGATAAGTTGAATAGATTTAGCATAACTGCTAAACAGGCTAATTATGTGACTAGCCACTGAAATAAACAAATCTGCTGTATAGTTTTCACACGCTAAAACGCATCAATGTGTTTTGTTTGGTTCCCTACAGTCCCCAGAAAAGGTTCATTTAAATGTTTCAAATCATCTATCAGCTTTATATCACACAATTATTACATTCTTAATTGATTTTTCAACATTTTTAAAGAGATAAAAGCTATCGAAGTCCAACCAGGCCATGTGTGAAGTATAATCTCCGACCTTCGTAGGTCATAAATGAACTGTGAATAAGAAACCTTTTGGATCACTTTCACAAGCTGCACCCAGACCACCCGAATCAGTGAAATAGAACTTGTCTGACAACACGAAGTAGGCCTAACAGATCTCAAAATGCAGAAAATCAGGCTAAATAAAGTGGAAAACTGGAGAAACAAAGTCAGTAACTTAAAAGTCTGGAGAGTCCGGTAATATCTGAGTAGCTTTCTGTAACCGATTATTTAAAGATAATGGACTCAGTGCTGGCAAGAAATGCTGAGTCAAAATGGCCGACTTTCAGTTTGTGGTCTTAAGGTGAAGAACGTTTGGACTGTACAGCAGGTCAAAACAAACCAGAATCAGCTCGGTTTTAGATTTCATCACATTTTTCTGAGAGTTATAAAAGGTGAGGATGATTCAATTTCAATAATCTTACAGAAACACAGAGTGCATTTAATTTATGCAATAATATGTAGCCAGACTGCAGTGATCACTAACGTTTAGTATAACCTGTGGAGTTTGTGCGCTTGATTCAAGACTGGACCACAAACAGAACAAGGTTTCAGCTAGCTTTAGCTTTATAACATTATATTGTTCTTTAACAGACCAACCATGACAATATAAGCAGCTTTTTATTCTTAAAAAGCTGCTGTGTTTAAAGTTATGATTTGCTATCATCAACGCAGCAACAGAGTTGGTTATTTTCTGTCATTCTGGCGATAATATTTACAGTCTGAATTTCTCGGTCTATGATGTCACAGCATGAGGTTGTGACATCATGTTTAAAAACATCGTTTTTAAAACTGTATTAATAAATCCTGTAATAAACTCTTTTATTCTTGCAGACCTGCTAGTTTTTGGTTAGATAATTGATTGCTCTTTTGTTCTTCTTGTTAATTCGGTTGTAGAACCAAACAGCTTTTTTATGCTTTTAGCTATTTACAGCTGGTGCTGTCTTTTGTGTTGCACTATAAATTTATGTTTTATTTCTAAATCTGTTTTCTTAGAGAAGTACTTAGGTAGCAACTTGTTCTTTTAAAACCTCTTTCTTCCTGAGCTTTCATACATTTCAATTGGATTTTGTTTTATTTTCTCAATTTAAAACTTTAAGCTAAGTTTAATACATGTTATATCACCACTTTGCAAAAAACCCCATCAATTAATAGGTTTACTCTGTAAATGTCTGCACAAAACAAAACTTTGTCACAATTCTTCATGTTACAAACCATACATTTTTGTACATTTTATTAGATATTTATGTCATAAACCAAAACAAAATGTATACTTATGAAATATAAGTAAAATAATACACTGTTTTAAATATTTTTGAGTGTTGAGAGGATTTGTAAAACCCCAAACAAGCAAAGAAGATAAAGTTAAAACTGTAATTACAGCTGCAAGCGTTCTGGGGTACTTCTCTGAATTTTACTGATTTATTTATCCATATTTCTTTTACCAAATAATTCCAATTTAGACCTAGACTTTGACTGGACCATTCTGACACAAGAATATACTTAACTTTTTAATCCAAATCAATGCATTATACCATAACATCCATCTTCCCATCAACTCTGACCAGGATCCCTGTTTCCGCTGAAGATTCCCTCAGCATGATGCTGCCTCCACCATGTTTTACTGAGAGCACACTGACTGTAAGAACATGTAGATATGGATGAAATACTGTAAATAATGTATCATTTTCCTTTTATTTTACATCGAGTTCTACTCTCTGTTGGTCTACTGCATAAAATCCCAATGAAACTCATTCAGATCGGTGGTAAAAATGAGGAAAAATACCAATTTCAAGTAATATCTGCATTTCTCAGAGCTCAACATTATTTAGAACACCTGTTTTATGACTAAAACAATTAGTTTTCCTTCTTTTTAATAAGTAGTTTCAGTTTTCAAGATGTATTTTATTTGCTGAATGATTCACGTGAAATAATTTTTTTAATTTCAGACAAACTTTTGGTGATAATTGTGAACTCTTTGTACATTTATCTCACACAACGTTTAAATTAGGCTTTAAAAATTGTATTTTATTGTGAAGTAATTCCACATACAAGACATAAAATCTCACTTTATACACGTACAGTTTAAGTTACATTCCCACCATACACCAACAGGAATGGCCAGAGTTTGGCGCCTGCAGGCTTTCATCGGGTGTCTTGTTAACATTTCATATTTCTGTCTCTGGTTCTGAAACATCCGTCCACTTCCTGGGGACATTCTCTCAACAGATGAAACAACAGAGCTCGTAGCAAGAAGGTTTGACTCTGTCTGTGCCCTGTCATTCCTCACAGAACTACTGTAACAAAAGTTAAGAAAAATAAAACCTTCAGCCTGTATTTTTCTGTCTGGACTGGAGTAAAAAAAAGAACAACACAACAACCAGAAAGAGCGGGTGGCCGGATCGTTTTATGCTTAAAGATTTCCTTTTTGCAGAAGTCTCGGCCTCTGTCTCGTCTCGCTAATTCAGCGTACACTACACACATCGTTTCTTGCTCATTCTGCACTCATACAACATATATTCAAACAGCTCTGCTTTAAGAGATTACAGAGATTACACAGGAATTACACGATCAAAGTCATTGAACCTGCATCACCCCCACACACCAAACCCACCCTGTGTACACTTACTGGTCTGAACGTGGGAGAAGACGCTTGTGTGTGTGAGTGTGTGTGTGTGTGTGTGTTTTCACAGAGACCAGAGTGTTAATCTCCCCTCGGGCTGCACGGCCCAAGTGGCGCCCTCTGCTGGCAGGGACGAGAAGAACAAGCGAGAAAAAAACTGGAGAAACTACAAAAAAGAAACAAAAAACCATAAAACATTCTTTATGCGCTCATCAAACATAGTTTTATATAGAGAACACGTTTCATATGAAAACAAGAAGGTAAAATGAGTGGCTAACAGGAAGGTTGCTATTTCAGAACATACCAGCTTCCCTGGTTACAGCATCAAAAATCAATTCTTAAAAATAAAAACAAAGCAGCATTTCACTTATAGTGTTAGCAAAGTTATCATGGAAAAAGCAACAAAACAGAGGCAGGCATTTGGATGAATGAAAATACAAACCAGTTAATTATTCTTTTTCTCATATTACAGACTTTTTAATGAGTTCATCAGAACTTTCAAGGCTGCGTTTACAAATACTGAAAAGAAAAAAACAGAAGTAACTTATTTTAGTTTGAATTTTTATTACAAACAAAACTAATTAGAGTTTATTCTTTAAAGTCCAATTGTTTTCAAAAGGCAAATGTGTGAAAAAAAAAATTAAGGACTAGAGAAACAAGAAGAAAGGTTTGCTTGCAAAATGCGGGAATCCACAGGAAAGTTGTTGCAGTGGCAGTTTTAATGAAGTTGATGTTGGTCACTGCACAGGGCGACATCTGTTTGGGGGAGGCATAAACCCTCAACAATTTAAAAATAAATAAAGATATCCATCAGCTTTCCACCCAACAACTTTTCTTTTTTATTTATTTCCAATAAAACGGCACTGATTGGTTTATGATTTCCAGCTTCACATTTGTGACAAAATAAAGGAATATTTCAGTTTTTCTGTTTTGTTTTTTTGTAAGAAAAGTCCAACAAACTGGACGTCCATAACTGGAAAAAATGGGCGTGGTTCTAAATGTTTGACCGATCCAATAATCATCCAATAATCAGAAAGCTGCACAAATTATTTCCACACATGGAAAATTTACATTAACTCATGATTAGAAAACCTAAAATCTACACTTACAAACAATAATCACTACATTAAGCACAAATATTGTTATGCAATATTGAAATGAACATAATATAGTCCATTTGGAGTCAAAGTTTAAAGCACACAAATAAAAAGTAGCTTATCAAGATCAACACAAAGGTGGAAGAATCACAGTGAAAACACATGATAAATATAATTAATAACATTTATGCTCATAATTCACATTTTCTTGCAGTTTTTCCCAACATATGTAAGTTTAAACAAATCATACAAAAGTAAAAACACCAAAAACTGATTTTTTTTTTTTTATGCTAAAAATCCTTTAACAAGATGATCTAATTCTTTTGTTCGGGATCAGATTCGGCGATAAGACAGTGTTTTCTAAAAACTGACTTTACAGTGGCAGAGTGAACTGAACACTGAGTAGCACATGATGTAACTCAAATCTTTTTCACTTTTTCAGCTTTCTTAAGCCTTCTTTAGGTTTCTGTGTTCTTTCAAAGAAATCTGCACTGCATTAAGATGCAAAGCTCTTAGATCCTAACAGGATCATTTTGCAATGAGGTTCTCTAAAGAAAAGAACACAAAATATAAGATTTTTGGCATTAAGATCCCTCCTTAGATTGAGCCAAGAAGAAAGAACAATTACCAAACCTGTAGTGTAGATGCAATTATTCCACACTGATTACACATTTGCTAAAATGCACCATTAAAGCAAAACTATCACTGAGCTGTTAGAATAGGTAGAACTGTGCCAGAACTAACATATATTGGCACAAAAAATCGACTGAAGCACAATATTACACCCAGATTAAAGGAAGCTCATCTGATTGGATTGTTTTCCAGCGTGTGTTGAAGCAGTGTTGGATTTATACATCCTACAGATGCCAGGTTTCAGTTAAAAACCTCCCAACGTACTAAAAATTAATTCCACCCTCAAAGATCCATTTAACTCTTGGCATTGAAGCCTCCATCCAGAGTAAAGCCTGGAGCCACTTCTGAAGCAATAACGCGCACGGATATCACCATTATTCTGCTTTTAATGGGGGTAATTATCCGAATAGATCTGAAATCCCACCGACACAATGGGAGAATCACCAGTCCAAATAAACAGACACGGAGCAGATTTCTGCATCTTGTCTGAAACGCTGAAGGATCTCACTTTGGAGGGGGGGGGGGGGGAACAGGATCATAAGAGAGGTGATGAAAATCTTAGCGTGTTGCTCTTTTCCTCCCATCTGCACTGGAAATAGTCGAAAGACTTTTGGCTTTCGTGTGATCTTCAGGAGCACTTCAGAAACTCTTGAAAAGAGAAGTTAATGAACTTCGATCGACACGCACGGACGCGCGCACACGCAGCAGGCTCACGCTAATCCAACAGCTGCTGGAGTTAAGTTTTCCAAATCAATTTTACAGCTTCGCTCCTGCACGGCTGATGCTTGTAATCGTTTATTAAAAGTACTGTTAATCATTTAGCGCAGAAGACCATTAATTGATGGCTTGGAAGCAACTAAACCCACCAACCGAACACTCATTAGCAGTCGATCACGTTCGTGCTGTTTTCTCCAAATTATTATTTTAATAAATCAACGTCACACAGGAAGAAAAGACGTCACTCAGCTCCTTTTCTTAAACTCTAAAAGCTTGTTTATAATCACGTCCGCCATGTCCGTTGGGAGCAGATTGGCCTTTTCTTCTGTTTGTTCGCAGCAGATGACACGTGTTTGACCTGGATTCAGCGTCTCAGTTGACTTCCCGAGTAATTACGGCAACAAAGAAGCAACAATTAAACGCGCTAATTGGCAACACAGACCGGCAATGATACTCGATTGTTGCAGGTAACCAAAGGACGCGTGTTGTTCTTGTTTTCTGGAGGGTCCGTGAAGTAAACGAAAAGTCCTGACTGATGGTTGTTGGGGGCGTGGGGGAGGGGAGGTCACGTGATTATTGATATATTATAGCATCTGCATCTGACAGGAGATTAACATGGACGATAATGTGATATTGAGGGACAGAAATTAACAATAACGCAGATTTAACATGAGCAATGGCGCCACCAACAGGGGGCAGCACTAAATGTCTGCTCGTTTTGAAACAAATTTAAAAGAGCAAAATATGAGCTTCAATGATTTTTTTGTTCTTCTGTATTTATTTCATGTATAAGTGCCTCGTTTTTCCTTAAAAACAGTCTGGCTACTACCCGTCTTATAAGTATGTTATTATTTCTGAATATGTAATAAGCATTAATTTATTATTTGGTATATTTCTTTCCATTATACGGAGATTTTGTGTTGTTTTTGTATGAATTTGAAGCCTAAAATAAGATAAAAACGAGTTTTCTTGACCTTTAACTAGTTAGTTAGTTAGTTAGTTAGTTAGTTAGTTAGTTAGTTAGTTAGTTAGTTAGTTAGTTAGTTAGTTAGTTAGTT
>CAEGAE010033337.1:0-11788 GCA_903067095.1 Girardinus metallicus | reverse complement strand
AAAGTGAGCTATTATTGTTACAGGTTAATTTTCTAAACTACAGAAAAGTAACTGTTAGAGAAGCTCAAATGTGAAAACTTGGACTGATGTTGATAAGCGACAGTAACACTGCTGTTATGTTAGATTTACCAATGTTTTATTTTATCCTTTTTTATCCGATTACCCGATTAATCGTAAGAATAATCGATAGATTACTCGATTACTAAAATATTCATTTACAACAGCCCTAAATCACAGTTTATACCATGGTGCGCTTCTTCTTTCTGTGTGTTGGATCTCTTTTCCTCTTAAGCAGCGTTTTTACTTTTACTCAGATAGAACTTTTTTTCTTACAATACCTGCATCTATGTTTGGGTGCTCCAGCTTCCACATTGTGACAGAGCATCACTAGCAACACCAAAACAACCTTGACAGCTTTAAAAGAAGCAGTTAACAGAACATGACGTATTAGTAACCAAGTCAGCCAATTATGTCTCCCCTGAGAGAAGAGATAACGTGTTATTGTTCTTCCCAGGTTCGCTGCAGAGTTCACGAAGACCTTGATCTGCCTCCTTGGCTTATTAAGCTGCATCACTGAAAATCCCTTTCTCCTTCCCTCCTATTCTTTGTGTTTCCAGATCTGCTCCCTTTCTGTCATTTCGACTCCACAGAGGGCGCATCAGCCTCCAGCTTTTATCAGAGGGGGTTGTTTGTTCTTCTGCTGTACCTGCATGAAGAGAAGAAGGTGCAACTTTAACTCAGGTTTGTGCTTCTGCATTCCATGGTCGAAAGGGATTAAGCTTAGTTTGTTGCTGAGTTTAAAAACAAACATGGTAACACATAGAACTTGTAGAATTCTCAGCGTAATCACAGAATTTTCACATTTTTTCTCAGAATTTAGATTTTTTTTTTTTTCCTCACATAATTCTGACTTTTTAAAGTGATCTCTTCCGAGATCAAAAGTCAGAATGGATGGAAAGCTTTCCATCTCCTCCATTAGCACATTGACCAGCACATACACGAGGATGATTAACAGCACTAAGACCCTCTTCCTTGTTCTGATTGTTTTGTTGTTGTTTTTTAATTGGGAGCAATGCATTATTACAGATGGCAATAGTAGCACTAAGAGTAGGTGGAAGAGGTGGAAGAGCTTGATTTTTGTCACAGATTATCTTTCTTAAATCATATTGTCACAACACAGTGACACTTTTAAGAAATGTGGAAAAAAAACATATTGGAAAAGTTAGACACTGCATCTATTTTTAGACTTTAATTTGGAAATGCATTTCACTTCACAGTTAGGTTGTACTTTTTGTTTTTATCCAGTGGAGCCCCTAAAATACTTTAAAAAAAACACCTCAAGAATTTAAAATATAAATATGTTCTTAGTTCTAGGAAGATAGGAATCCATATTTCTGTTCTTCCAAATCATTAAATATCAGTTCTTCAACCCTGACATGAAGCTTTTACAGTCATGTGTTATTAACACCCCATCAGTTCTGAGTGCTGCAGCATTGGCAGCTGTTCACAGACGCTTTTCATCGCCTTGACACAGTGAACTTTTGAACTTCAGTCAACTCTCTTGCTCACTTTCTTTATCTGCTCTAAGAGTTCAGATGTGATTTTATAACAAGGGTGAGCATTATACTTGTATTACTGAAACTGTTTTTCCCCTATGCATAAAACAAAACACCTGCATCGTATATCTAACAGCTGCAGCAGTCCAGGCTGCAGAGCTCAAGTAGATTCAAAAAGGAATATAAAGTCAGGTTGGTGTAAAAATAATAAGACTAAATTGCTTCCTTGCTTCACTCAAATAATATTGGCACAAATTTAGTTATTGGAAAGACACTGATATGTTAAAAAATGACTAACATCAGCCAATACTGATGTCAATGCCAATATATTGTGCAGCAATACTACATGTAGCTAAAATAAATATTTCTGGTCTGTTTATCTCTTTTTTTCTGCAGAATCCTCCCTTTGCAATGCCTAGTTTCGCAATTGCAATCCATACTTTAAAGGTATTGCTGTTCTTATTTTATTTATTTATTTATTATTATTAATTAAAAAAACACACATCTCCAACTGAAAACGATTTCTCAGCACACCATGTTTTCAGATTGCTGCTGCAGGCACTTTGTTTACACCAACTGATGCATTTTTAATGAGGAATAATAAACCAGAAAGTGAAACATGTTGACAAAGAGGAGAAAATGTTCCTTCAGGGGGATTTTTAAAGTGCCCAGAAACTTTTTAAGCTACACGAAGCCCAGTCTGAACTTTTGAGAAATCTGTTTAATCAACACAGTCCTTGTTGCAGAGGTTTATAAAGCAGACCAGATGTGGTTACTCCATGTTCCTCCTCACCGTCTCCGGCTCTTAATGCAACATTATGACTGTTATGTAAGCCGCTGTGTTCGCCTCCACACCTCTGCTGCAGCCATTAAAGAAATATTACACGTATACATATTTAAATAACAACAAAAAACCCTAACCTGTTTCCCAAAACACCAAAAAGTCACGATTAGGAGATTGTAACTGGCTGCATTTCTTAAATAACAGCTAATTAGGAGTTTGTGCTGCTGCTGCAGGTGTTTGCTGTTCACGTTTCCTAGGCAGACTGCTTATCAACACAGAAAAAAACAGGAAGAAGCTGAAGGACTTTCAATTACCAAGCTATCGTGTCACCTCTGTGTATTTAGGCTGTGTAGATGCCTGCTTCTCTGTAATTAGCTTAGCGTGCTAATAACAGGAGCCAACAACTCTGTTCCCATCTGGAGCCAAAATATATATTTATCTGAGACATTATCAAAGTGCTGTGTCTATTCAACTTGTTTGCTATTAAAACAAATGTTAGAAATGTTTTCAATTTAAATGATTCTTAAAGTATGAAATCACTCTGCACATTTTTAAGCTAAAATTCGGGTCTCTGCTGCTTCTAGAAACAGCTCAAGCATAAAAAAAAAACAAACACCCATACAGTTTTTGGCAATAAGTTGATGTTTTTTGATATCTGGAAAATGACCCGTTTCAGAAACCTTTGAAATGTAACGTCACAAATCAACAGGCCCATTGCCTAGCAACCCCAATGGAACTACGCCCGTCACCTAGCAACCCAAGCTGAGCTCCAGCATGTTTAGCTAGTTTTACTGCTGTACAATGGCTGCTGGTAAAGACAAGTGGTTTGTTGTTCACTTTTCATTCAGAAACATTTGGCTGCATTCTTGTTGGCTAGGGACAAGGCTCTACTGATGCTTTTCAAAGATTTACAGTTGTGTTATTGCATGTCTGTTTGGAGCCACTTTCATGTGGGAGTGCAAATGCTGAGTTGTTCCAGGAAGCATAATAGGTCACCTCTAAGTGAAGAAAAGTATTGGTAAAAAAAAAAACCACTGAATCTATTCCCAGTTTTTCAGATTTAGCGAAAGAATTTTGTTTCCAGTATGTTATAGTTCAGTTTTAAAAACGGTTCAGTCATTCAAATTCACAAGTTTCTTGGTTGTTGATTATTTTTTTAAATTCTGGTTTAAATCTGAAACTATTCTAAAGAGTGACTGACATTATGGGGTAGGCCTCTGTTACCCAAAATGTGTTCACCAAAATAAATTTTCTGAAATGTTCTGCATATTGTTCTGTCTCATAAGAGCGTTTTATTTTCATGGAGCTACCAGGCAGAGACTCTTCCTGAGAAACTGATTGGTTTCTTTTTCTAAAATCTATCCTGGGAACCACAGCCTGCATCATGTTTTTCAGAGTTTCTGTTCCCGGTGGATTGCATTAATGTCTTTTAATCTTGGTTTTGGCCACAATTAAGATATTATTTGAAAACATAATTGCTCTTTAGTTGGAAAATGTTTGAATCAATCACACTCAACAACCTTTGATTCACGTAATCTTGCAGGTGAGAAGTTTTCCTCCCTTATGAAGAATCAGAGTTAATGTTTCATCTTTCTTTAGTTCATTTAGCAGTGATGTCTAAACCATCTGTTCTGATCCCAAAGCGGTGCGTCTCAGTAACTCTCATCAGGACTTTAAATTCAAAAGACAGATTTTCCGTTCTGTAAATGTATCTAAAGTGATATTTATCTCAATATGATCCCACTGAGACCTGCAATGTTCTGTTAAAGCCTTGCAACATAGAGACATAGTCCAAGCTTTTTATGTTTTACATCAGTTTGGAATATGCATATTTACAGGCTTCTGATTTAAGCCTGCTAATGTTCTATAGGTTTTAGTTTTTATGCATAAACAAAATATATGGTGAAGGATATATATATATAAACTTTCTATTACTTGAATTCTGAAACAGTTATTTGACCTTGCCTTTTGCAGTACTTTAAACAAACTCAGGGTGGTGCTAAAGCTAAATGGAAAACTACCAGCCCAGTTAGAAAGGTACATTCTGCTGCATAAATTGCTTAACTATAGTTGGAAAGCAAATCTTAAATAATCCTAAAAAATAAGGTGAGTTATTCTCAAAGAAATTTAAATAAAATGTAAAAGTTGACCTTTATATACAAATCTTGAAACTTTGAGTTCTTTCAGGAGCTTTAAAAAGTCTAAATTTAGGAAAGAAGCTACTCAAAGAACAACCAGCTGCCTTATTTTATTGCCATTAGTAAAGCAGGAATGCAGAGCTCAAACTGATTTGAACTTGTTTATATCCCCTCAGTCAAATCAGCAGCCTGATGCAACACGACCGATTAATGATGAACGGATGAAATATTCTAAATATTACTTAATTAAATAATTTTATTTGTAGTCAAATGATCTCTAAAATGGCACTAAATTCCATAAACAGTTTTCAAATAATCTATAATTTCTTAATGAAGGAAAATCATGATCCAAACAACCTTGAGGTTATGTGTAAATTTTATTTTTCCCCTTTACGAAATCATTGATAACGTCTGAATAATCAAGTTTTCTGGTTGGATTTTAAAAGTCACACTCAGGTTTGATTACTGCCAGACCTGTACAATAATAAAATTACTTAAATAGAACCTGTCAAACAACATGAAGTAGGAACTCATGAAGCAACACATCACATCCCAGAGGAAAGACATAAAAAAAACAGAAACATTTTCATTTAAATCTGTAAGTAATTTTTTTGGAAAGTTACTTACTGACAGATTCAAGTCTTGTTCTTATTTAAATAATCTTAAAATAATTTAAAATATGTTTTAATGTGAATAAACATAAATGGGCTCCAGCAGAAGACTTATGTCAGCTCAATTTTCTGCACCAGTTTGCATTTCCATGAAGTTATTCAGCTCAGTTATCATACTAACTAGTCATCTTGTTGCTACTTTTGCAAGAGCTGAGGACTCTTTCTTTCTGCCTTGCTGCTTGTTCCCCTTTTTTACACTTTATTTTTGACTCGGAGATAAAAGGCAGAGCTATTATAGTTGTTTTCCGACTCACAGTCCACCTGCCAGATGAAAAGAGATTCGACAAATAGAAGAATAAATGAGAGAAGGAGGCTTTTACATCATTTCAGTTACAGAATCAGCAAAATGCTGCTCTATTTCCATATTAAAAGCAGAGCAGAGATGGTTGCAGACTTGTTTACCTGAACAAAGAAAACTCTCAGGATTGGGCTCTTGTCTTAACACCAGAACTCTGAATAAATTAAAATGAATCATGACATATCTTATTCAACGTACACAAACAGAATAAACTTAAGCATGTCTGCTTGTGGAAAGTTAGAAAAGCCTCAAATTAAACAGTGTGGCCTCATTTCGGGAGCTTACGACAGCTAAGAGACGAGCTGTGAAACCTGCAGGAGGGAGTTCAGGGGTTGTATAATGAACGCTACATGAATAAAAGAGGATAAAGTGTCGAGAGGGAAATCGCTTTATTATACTACGTCATCTTGAGAGCTGACAATGAAAGCAGCTCTAAAAAAGCCAATTCTGTCACTGTTGGAGGAGTTATTTGCATGTCAATTGTGGGATTCTTTTTGTTCTTGAACAAATTAAGAGTCAATTAAAACAATCAAGGGAAGAAAAATACTTCTAATGTTTGCAGAGGGGGAAAGAAATCATCTTCCCTCTGCTGGGAGGTACTGTACCTTTAAGCAAGGCAAGGATTAGATTACCTCCCCAGCTTATCATCAAACTCAGCAGAAGCTTGATAATAACCCATTAATCAAAAGAACAAGCCAAACCTGGGAAACATCTAAAACATGAAGGGAAATAGTTGCTGAGGACCAGAACTAAAAAACATTAAAACAGAGGATAACATCTTCTGTGTCTGTTTTTATCCAAATGTTTTTATGTTCTAGTCTTGTCAGATTTCTCTATAAATCTGATAAGTGTGTTACTTGGGTTTCCAAAAGGTTAATCTGCTGTCTTAGAGTGTCAAGGTTCTGCTTATTTCTTCCTTTACTTCTTTATTTAATAAAGGGACAGTACACATAAATGTTGGTGGACCCTGTAAATGTACATGATGTACCCCAAAGGCTAATTTCCACGTGTATTCCCTTAACATTTTAATAATAAAATGTAAAATTAAAGCCAGCAACAGGAGACTGCAAAATTTCGAGAATAATGCAAATGGCAAAGATGAAAATGAAAATATAAGATGAAGCTTAACATTTCTTGCAATTTTTTTTATGAATTGTGAAAACAGACATTTAAAAAAACAACGTTGTACATAATTCAGAGCTGATGACAGAATAACATGTGAATCGTGGACATAGTGTGCATGTATAAATTGCGGACACCTAATATCTATAACAAATCAATTGCACTCATAGTGTGTATAATTCGCACAAAGCCCTAACTTAAACACAACCAGCTGCATATTCCAGGTTGTGTTCAAATTTAATTGCAACACCAATGTAAGCATTCTTGGTGCGTTGCCTAACGGAAGCTGTGAATATGTAAAACCTGACTTTCTTTACTAGATTGACATCAAACTTTTAATGATAGTAAGAAATTAAAAGTTTAAATTTCTTCTTTATCAGTGGAAAAATGTGAGGCAGTGAAAAACCTGAAAGCACCATCTGTTTTCGCTGGTCTAACAAAAGAAAAGCCTAACACTCATTCAAATTATAGATTTAATTGGAAGAAAAGCACCCCCGAGAATAACCCTAATTAATTTTAAAAACTATTTTCAGCTGCAAGTTGCTGTATTTTGGGTTTTTTATGCAGAATGACAACAGATAGCCTACAGAACTGAAGCCATCATTATCCTTCTCAGTTCAGAAAATCTAATCTGCTTTGATAAAACTGTCTTTCACTGACTTTATCTTATTACGTGCTCTTGTTTTACATTCAGGATCATTAAGAAACCATTTGTGCCTATTCTAAAATATATTTTACCCCAAAGTTGTTCTCTGAAAAAGCAGCTAATTATCTAAATTAATATTTATTTATGAGCATCTATTTGTGTCAGTGAGGCATTTGATTTGATTCAGTGACTCAAAATATTCGCAGATTTTCCTGCTGGGACCAATTATTTCTTAAAATTATCACATCACTAACCCGCTTGCATATTTTTTTTTTCATCTGCTGCCTAATACTTGAAATAAGATCACAAATGTTTGATGTTATTTTTGATCTAAAAACAAACACATTTAATAATGCACTTCAATAGCTGTGAAGACACAGTGATATGAGTATGAGATGAAAAATTTGAAATAAAAATTTCTGCAGGGAACATTTAGTAAAGGAAAATCTTTCTTTCAATGCAGCAAATGATAACATGATCCAGCTCTTTAAACTTCTGCACACTTTTATAATACAAAAAACGTGAATAATGTGGACAAGAAAAGGTTTATAAAAGCAAACTGGGGAGCCACTGATCACTGAAACTGGAGTGAAGGAGGCTGGATCCAATAATAACCATCGATTGATCAAATCGAAGAACCTTTCTGGTATTTTAGACCAATATTTTTCTTGTTAAAATTGCACTGTCTTTGTTGTCTTCATCATCTAGATTCAATCCATCTCCATAAAGCTTCTAAACTGATTTTAAAAAACACAAAAAACAGAAAAAGCTTTCTAACCTGTCCACTCATGTGGCGTTTATACCTGATTAGTGGCTGCATGGTTGCACTGGATCAGGCGTCAACCTGCTCCAGTGCAGGTTGTCCTGCGTGTCAACATGGAGACACGCAGGACAAATTAGCATGCACACAAACAATCACTGCAAAGGGCAGTTTAGACTGACAAATGAGCCTGAAGTGCCAGTCTGGTCGATTGTGTGAAGCTTCAGGATCCAGAGACGGCATAAAAAATCCATGCAGAACCACAGCAGCTGCGATGCACAGCAAGGCATAGATTATGTGAACATTTATCAAATCTTTAACATGCTAACCTACAGCTGACTAAACTCCCAGCTGCCTGGTTGCTAATTACATCGTCTTAAATACAAACTACTACAACAGTGGCATTGCATATGCTATGAGTTTATTTTGGCAATTTGTGTGTCCAGAATATATAATATAGGTCAACCAGGGAATGAAAAAAACTCTGAAATATGTCCATCCTGTTGTTCTGATGCTTATGTATTAAAATAGATGATTTCCTGTCACTTTCAGTTCACTTTACAACTATTACAACTAAATTAAAAGCACTTTATTAAGCCCAAATTGAAATTAAATGTTGTCGTTGACATGTCATCGTTGGAGGCTACATGATGTAGTGTGGAGCTTCAGAACACTTATTGAAAGCCAAAGTCACTTCCTGCTACAACGCTTAACCATTTACATTTCTTTCTAACAGTAATACTGTGAGATTTGGAAATCATTTTTGGATAAATATATCAGGATGAGATTATATTACCATGTATTGTTTGGTGTTTTAAACCGTCCGTACAAAAGCACATACCGATGTGTTTACAGATTAAAAGGAAGGTCAGCACACTTGTATTTTTTATCAGCCGTGTATTCATGTGTGTTTGTGTTTATATGTAGCCTGAGAGGTCTGGAAATAATTAAGATAAGGGTGGAGGTTTGGGGGAGGTTCACATGCATCTCTGGGATATAATTAGCCGTAGGTATTCAGAGGCAGAAGCTTTCCTCTGTTCCTTTCAACAGTTTTACTCTTCCTGAGTGTGTCAGCACCTGAGACGATTCAACCTCTTTCCACAAAACTAAACAGAAGAAAACAGGGTGTGGTAAAGCGAGGGAAGAATGCATTTCTGCAGCTTCAGCGATAGCCGAGGTGGGAATTGCACCATGAAGGCAGTTATTGACTGATTTGATTTTCTTTACCAGCTGCAATTGAATACCGTGATGAGATAAGCGAGTTTCCTCTCTGTGTCCAGGAAAAGTCAGTGTACAGATGTTCTGCCATGGAGGCTCCTAACCAGCATACCATAAAGAAAGATGGAGGAGCCAAGGGAGGAAATGAAAAAGCAGGATACAGTTACATATCTGAGAAAGAATGAGAGAAACTGAGATAATGGCAGCTTCTCTTTTTTTACTCTCTAGACACACAACAGTCTTCCTTTCATATTATCTAATGGAGTTATTTTTTTAAAACAGGATTTCGTTTAGACGTTTATTTATACTGATAACCTGAAGGCCACAGGCAACACAAAGCACATCCAGGGGAAATCAAAAACTTTTTTTTAATATTCCTCATAATCAAGGGACCATTCATAACCATGAAATGTAAAACTCTTTGGCACTGATACTTGTCCACAAGTAGCTTAAGTAAAGCAAAAATGTAAAAATTAAAAAAAAAAAAAAAAAAAAAAAAAAGACAGCAACTGATAGGCAATTTTTAGAAAAAAAAAAACATAATTTGGAGACATGTTCTGCAGAAAAATCTGAAAAAAGGCGAGGGTCCACTGCACACCTTTGGTCACAAAAAGATATGACTTTAATGAAGAGGATCTCAGAATAAGAGTGTTCGGTATGTTTATGTTTTCATTAAGAAAATTCATTTTAAAAATGTGATTTAAATCATCCTAATCTTTACCAGATCCTTCAAGATCTCTTCGAATGTATTCCTCCGAGTTATCTTCAAAAGCCTCCTCATCTGCACCTGAAGTTCGACAGGAGACATCAGTCTGATTAGCACCACATCAGAACAGATACGGGTCAGAGTCCAAGGCAGCAGATGTCAACTGAGCACTTACTTCTGAACTCCATGTTGGGCACAATGACCTTCTCACAGATGCTGGTGAGCGTATTCTGGTCCTCAAATAGATGCTTGTAATGCGGCCTTTCACACACGGACGCTAAAAACTGAATAGCATTGCTAACAAGCTGCAAGGAAATCGTGCGTATTATTGTTTGTACACGAACAGAGAATGAAAAGTTCAAACATGCATATACAGGTAGTATAATAGAGAGCCCAGTAGTCTCACCAGGTCATATTTGACTTCCTGGCCGGTGGAGACCAGAAGGTTCCAGATAGCTGTAACAAAGCGTGGCAGGTACGGCTGAAATTCCTCGTCGTACTTTTGAGCGTAAAGAGCTGCGTTGTCACATATCTGAGATTTCAGCAGCTCCAGGAGACCTGCCTCCTCCTCATCCTAAGTGTTGGGGGGCAAATAAAATAAATATATGAAGATTTAACACAAAACAGAGCTTTCTAAAAAGTTGAGCTCACAGCTTTATAAGAGAGAGGTCAACACACATCTGTTTGTAAAAGCTTATTGTCCAGAGTCAGAAGGCCGTGAAAATTGGTCATCCAGGTTTCCATGTTGTCCTCAAAGAACTCTGGAAGGTCCTGTTAGAATAACATGGAGGACATTAATAACATGCAGAGTGCCTGTGTCATTTCACATTACTTACAATTAAGTAAAGCATAGAAATAAACTACAGTAACTTGGAAAAATATTCACACCATTTCAAATTTTCTCACATTTTGTCATGCAACAGGTAATGCTTTTGTTCCTTATTGGGATTTTAAATTATAGACACAAAGTAGGTCAAAATTGTAAGGGTGAAGTAAATTGATACACAGCGTATTCATTTTTTAATCCAAAACATTTGGCATTTCTATTCAGTCATAAGAGAAACTGTTTGCAGTGTGAGGAACACATCAAACATGAGACCCAAACTGAAGGCTTTGACCCATATTGAAAACACCTGAAAGCTACTACTACACCTCCCTGGCCCTGAACACACCATCCTCATAGTGAAATATGGTGATTAGGGCTGAAACGATCCCTCGAGTGATTCGAGTACCTCGATTATTAAAATTCCTAGTGGAAAACTGATCTGCCTCGAAGCCTCGTTATATTATGTTTTATTATTTAGCGCATCATGTTCCGGCCGGGACTTTATTTGCGCTCTCACTTCCGCCTGAGTTGTTGACGAAAGCTAAGTATTAGCAGCATAACGTCCAGTTTTCAAGTTGGGCCTGGGAGGATTTTATTGAGTCATGATAATGTTCGGGTTTTTGTCTTTTTCCGGGGAACCAATAAGCATCTAAAAATGACGCAGCGATGCCTGGAGTCCGGCGGGATTATTTATACAGATAAACGGACAGACTGAACATTGCGGGCGGCTGTGCTTTAGATGCGTAGCTTTACTGAAAATACTGGAAAATAAATTTCATATCTTCCTGGTCGCAACAAATGGTGGCAAAGAGCATCATGACGTTACAGAGCTGATAGATGTTTCTGTGTGTGACGAATGCAGATGTCAAATATGAGGGGCCGTTTAGGACAAATACTATGTTTTGTCTCACACACTACTAAAAACTCACACACACAAAATATTAAAATTGCACATATATACTATTAAAATGTCACACACATATGCATTTTTTCTCACGCGCATACATAAAAGACTAAGATTGCACATATAAACTAATAAAATATAGACTCACCTTTTGTATGT
>CAEGAE010033336.1:0-18605 GCA_903067095.1 Girardinus metallicus | reverse complement strand
TCCCAGTGTGCAAGTTAATCCCACAACACAAATAAACACGCCCCAGGAGGAGAAATGAAAAGGGAGAACAAAAAATAATATCACAAAACATGCTTTTAGTTATGCTTTTTTATTATTCTAATCTTACACTAAGCCTCCATGTGTGACTCCCAATTAACTAAAATAACTAATAATAATAATATAAACAAACAAACAAAAAGCTGACAAATACAATAAGTTCAAACATACCATTTTGTTCTGTTCACCTTGTTAACAGAACAAGGTGTTGTGTTTATTTCATTGTAACTTTTCTCAGATCACTCTATTGTTCTTTTTGTTGTTGTTTATTTACTTGTTGATTTTGTAGAGCAACATTTCAGTTTGCCATGCTTTTTGGTTGCCTGTCTGTAGTTTGTTTTGTAACAGCTACATTTATCATGCCTGCTTCTGCTTTCTAAATTCTTATCCTTCAACCTGCAGGTAAAACAAAACCACACATCAACACCTTAAATGACTGACCTTACTTAAGGTATGAAAAGGAAGACGCATTTCTTCCCAATCAAGTAAATCTGAAGCAGAAGACTTTTATGTGTGCATGTCAAAAATGTCCATGTCAAGTAATAAAACTCTTCTATACATTTTTCTATAAATTTCTCACTACTCTCCTTTTTTCCTGCTGTCATTTCTTTTGAAGCTGTCTGTCTAATTCTTAGTGATTTTCTCACTAATTTCCTCCTAAGCCCATTGTTTCCTACTAACTCAGGTCTTGGGAAAACTCTCTTTTCTGTAAGAAGAACCACAGTGTACCTGCCTCCGCTGTACCATGTTGCAGTTTACCCATCTAATAATTCAGCAAGGAACATTCATAATTAATGAAACGAGAGGAATGATTCATCTCTAACAGCATATGCAAATGAGAGCTCAGAGCAAACTTGAATCAAAACGAAGCATCCAGGAACCCAGCTCAAACAGCTGAACAAACATTTTCTTACATATTAAGTCAGTTGGAGGATTTTTGGTGAACAGGACCAACCAGATTAAATTTTAAGCTGAGTAAGGAAAACGCACCTCGCTTTATAATGACTTTTACTATCGTTGATGTTCTGGTCCAGTTTAACCAGTAAGCATTGGCATAAAAATGAAGCATATTTGTCTAAATAATGTGACTTGTGTTAAAATATAACAAATTCATATTTTAGACACTCATGATTTACCCATTTATGTTCAGAAACATTTCTGTTAGATTTTGTAAAGTTGTTTGTTATAATGAAACTTAACACTTCTATAATGTTAAGGAAGAACAGCAAGAATCAAATTTTTTATTAGGGTTTGATCTTTTTATTGATTAATTACAGAAAAAGAAAATATGTAATAAAATATAATTGCGCTGTAAAATATTATTAAATATTAGGTGAATCTTGGTTTGTTTTTGTTTTGTTTTCTCTTGAAAGAAATGTGTAAAAAAAAAAATATATAGAAAAAATGTAAAAAATAAAAAAATGAGAACCAAATCAATATAATTATAGTAATGTAATGTGTTTTCACAATAAAAAGGTTAATTTAAAAAACTATATTACATGAACCAGTTTTTAAATAAGTAAAAATGTCCTGCTGCAAGTGAATGAAAGAAACATTGATCAGCAAGCTATAAAAGCAGAAATACATTTGATGCAGCTTTTAAGAGCAAACATCACAGAAGATTGCTACTTTTAAAATCTACAGCCAGAGAATATCAGTGGCCGGATGAGACATGATGATGAAAAAAGAAAAAAAAAAACAGCTTGTCGGTGTTGCTATGCCAGCATGTTTTCAGTCCAGAAAAGTTTTTGCTTTTTCTTTACTTCCTTTTAGTTAATTATGCAGCATCCAAACTCTGGGTTGAGGAATAGAGAAAAATACACCATATTGAGAATTTCAACAGCACATTTCCACTGAAACGCAGCGTTTGTAATTATCGACGCAGAGGTTTTTTTTTTTTTTTTAGCACTTTTGAATATATAAATAAATATAGGAATGATGGATGGTTTTTGCCCTGAGACATTTTTAGTTAAACTGCATCTGGATCTGTACCAATGGATGAGCCACAAGAAAGACATGGTATTCTAGTTTACACTGAATGGAAGGTGGAAAATGTCATAATGCATACTTTATGTCTATTTTTATTTTAGTTCTTGACTTCTGTGAAAGCACAGCGTTTTGGAGAAAGTCAAACTCTCTGACTGGTGTCTGTTTTTTGTTTGTAATAAAAAAATCTGTGCTGATCAAAAGTCATTGATCAAAATTGATAGAAAAATGATCTCATTGAGTCAAATATTACTATTTGATAAACATTTGATTAATCACTAATATGTACAAAACCTCAAATTAATCATTTCTTTACTGTTTCACCAATACAATTCATACATGTTTAGCCCCAGTGACTTGAGAATATTACTGGTTCAATTTAACACAATATGGACTGAAATGAACTCAAACTTTATTTTCTGAACATTTACTTACTTCTGTTGTTCCTGTTGTCTGAAGAATAAACATAATTGATATGACTTACTGAGGCAAATAGATGATATTCCAGTGAAGGTGTTCTAATCTAAAACAATCAGCATCATCTGCTTCGCTGCACTAAAATAAGTTTCACTGAATTTAATAATGGTTGTTTCTACAGAGTGCTTTCTAGGAAGAAAATGGTGGCTTTTGCTCAATGCATTATTCAGAATTCTGATTTGTCTTTTAACTTCAGTAAAAAAAGCATGACAGTAAACACAGCCCTGTTGTGATGAGGGTCCTCCAAATCATTTTAAACCCTTTTTTTTCCTTTTCATAAACAATGCCTCTCTAGCGAGACTTCAGCTACACTTTGTCAACTAAATAAGCATCTGGCCACTCTCTCTGTAATTCAGCAGATTCTTGTCACATGTTTGATCTCATATGAATTATGAAGTGTTAACAGTGTTTCTTCTTCAGGCAGGGGATTTGTAGAATCATAAAATGGTTTGTTTCATAGATACGTGTTGTGTTGGCATACCCTTTGTCAATCAAACTACATATGAGTTTATGTTCAGAAACATGAGTTAAAAGTTTTTCAACAGCGGCGTATTGAGGACTTTGTGGATGGGGAAGGAGAGGGAGTGAATTTCTGCCCAAATCCTAAAGGCATTTGAGATTAATCTGAAAAATTTGCAAGTTGTTTTTTTTTTTCTAGGAAATGTCTGCAATTCATCTTAAAATTTTTACATTTTTGGATGAACATTTACTATTTTATTTTATTTAAATTACAGTTGAACAAGGAAATTTCAGAGTAATCTGAAATTACAGCAACATCTGTAATTCCAGATGATGCAGTAGTGGAAGTATGATGGTTCCACTGTTTGTCAGCTGATAGGGATTTATTTGATTTACCTCATTTCTGAAAACCATTCTTCTCATCACTGTGAAAAAAAAAATCTTTGTTTCATCTGATGAAAATTTTACTCCAGTTTAGAGCAGTTACTTCTTACAACTTTATGTCAACAATAGCTTTCTTCTTGCTACTTTTTCCATTAAAGTCTAACCCTGACTTAACCTTCTCTGCAACTTTTTTCCCTGACCTTTTTGCTGTGTTCTTTGGTCTTCATGCTGTTTGTTCACTAATGTTCTCTGACAAGAACAGCTGTATTTACACTGATATTAAAACACACACAAATCGACTTTTAACAGTGTGATGACTTGTTTTTGCTAGATTTTGTTGAGGGATATGAGAGTACGGCTGGACTGCCACATTAAATCTCAATAAAATACAATGAAGAAGTAGACTTTCTTGTTTCTGTCCACAGGAAAATGCAAATATAATTTTCTTGCCGCTGCCACTGCATATCAAGAAACACAAAATGTCAAGAGTCAGGCAGAGCACTGCGATGCTTTCAGTGGCTGCTCTCTTCTGTTGATTTTTATGCACAGAACAAAAACAATAAATTCAGAAAGAAAACAATAGGTCAAACAGGCATTTATACGTTGTGGAAATATATCAAATGCAGAAAAGTGTTTTGCAAAGAGGTTTTTCAAAGTGCAGACAGAGTTGTGTGTGGGAGGAATGCCTGATCTGAATTGAATTGGATGGAGAGGTCTCGAGAGGACTGAGACTTAGACCTGACACCACCAACAAGGTCGATCACTGGGCTAAGAACAGTTGTCCTTGAGCTCCTTGTATCCACCGGCACTCATAATAAGTGAATCACAGGTGTGCTGTCTGCAGCCACGGCCTCCAGCAGAGATCCTGCACTCATACAGCAGGATCATGGCAGTAAAATCATCTTCTGGCACCACCCTGTTATGAGATTTTGCAGGAAGGCATTGATGGAGAGCCTCCAGCTATTTTTGTTTTCAATATTCACTTTTTTGTCAAATTGCTAAAGGTATACAATCCATTATTTGCCACATAAAGGTTTTGTTGACACAAGGTTCAAAAGGCAATCAAAATAAATAAAGAGCTATCACACAGTCTCCATGTCTGTACACATGTCCACCGCTTCAGTAGAGTTTGCGCCGAGGTAATTGTACCCCTCTACAGGCTCCAGACGAAAACTGACAGTTTTCCTTACAGCTGTCAAAAACTGTTTTTATTTCAGGGAGGATGCGGCCTCTATGCCGTTTATTCCTAAAGAAGAGTCTTTTGTTGAGTGTGATTAGCCCGACATCTTATTTCTTCCTCCAGATGTTCAAAAAGAACCACCATGTTGCATGTACGGCACAGGGCCCACTGGGCTTTGTGCATTAATGATCACCATTTCCAACTCACTGTGGGATTTGGGGCATCACACAGTGTCTGGGAGGTTTCAGCACAATCAGTATGCAGCTCACATTTCTGCAAGTCTGCAAATAAGACTGTGGCATGGCCTCCTTACACCATCCCACCCTCTCACTCCACCCCTTTGTTGAGCTATACTTTATTGCTATATTTATGAGTAATACACAGGATCCAGTGCAGTCGTTCCAATCAGTCAGGGGCTGTGCAGACTTTTTCCCTCTCGGCTGTAAAATTTAATGAATAATTTGAATAGGTGCTGATGCAGATGCCTTGTGCGGTCAAGTGTGTTTATTTGATTGGTGTATAAATACAGTGCGCCACAAACGTCTGATTATATATCTTAACTTTCACTCTCGGACAACAACAGTAAGTGAATGTTGTTCCGAACCTGCTTCCTCCCCCCTCCTCACCTGTGAGCTTTGAAGATCAAAGATGAACACAGCAGACTCGGAGTAATTCAAGATGACATCTCGCTTTTATAGAAGCAGAAACTGCCTCGGTACAAAGCGGCTTCTGGCCGCCGTAAATCACAGTTCTCAACTGAGTCCAGCTATTTCACCATGGAGATATACACAAGCACAAAATCTATATAGGGAGCGAATCAATATCAGATATTTTTACACCACAGAGGATAACCATGAAGGATGTGGAACTTCATTTGCACAGAACTGAAGTGTATATTTTTTTTGTGTGTTATTTATTCTTTTGCTTGTCTGCATTGTGATTTTGTGATTTTGAAAATTGTGTTTAGTTTTATTCTAGTATGGGAAAAATAATAACTTTGGTGAGCAATATATTCTTCTTATCTCCACCACATGAATCATGACAGATTTGAGGAGTCGAGTCTGCAACTTGGACTAAAGTTGCACTTGAATAATAAAAACACTTTGAATATTCAGATACCTTAAATGCCTCAGATTCAAGATCTGTGACTCGAGTCTCATTGACAATTTGTGTTTAATTTGTATTTGATTTATTTGACAGAGATGTTTGTGGTCCTTTAGATATGAATTGTTTATACCAATCTTTTTATGTTACAGTTTACTTCAAAAAAATGCTGAAATTACACAAATCTTTCTGTTTCTATGTCTTATTCCACCTATTGTAATTATGCTGTCTTGTACATGTTTTTGTGGACATAAAACAACTAAAATAAAAATGAAAATAATTGACAGCAAAAAAATATTAATGCTGAAATTAATGTCTCTTAAAGCAAACAGTGTGCTAAAGTAAATTAATATTATTTTTTTTATTTTGCAGACAGGCATACGGGATTATTATTAATGGAGGTCTGAGTCTGTCTATTTTTCTCTAATGTGATTTTGCTAAATGTATACGTGAGAAAAAATGCATACCTCGTAATTGTAGTTGTATATGGCTTTTATTATTTTACAAATAGCAGCCATACGGTGAAATTTAACTCTGTGACTGGAGATTTGAGACTTGGATTGGACGTGAAGCATAAGGTTTGAGACCTAGTCATGACTGTAGGGCATTATGAATTGGACTTGTTTTAGAAAAAGTTGATATGCGAACATCTCTGAATCACAATCATTGCACTCCGCCTGTCTTTTCTCCAATACCCACCAGGCTACTGGAGCTATTTTTGTCCTCCAGAAAGTTTATATTTTTCTTTCCTGATTGAATTTATAGTAAAAACCTGCAACCCCACAAAGAATAAAACAAACTCCATAGTCCTCCAGCAGCAAAAAAAAAGCTAACTTTGCCCTTGAAATACAGCAGAGACCATAATGTAAAATTGTTGACCGTTTTTACGAAATATTCATGTGTGAACCCAAAATAACGAGCAGCAGAAGAAATGTTTTAGTGGAATTTTGTCTTTTCACAGGAACATTGAATTGAAACCAGTAATAGTCAGTTCATACAGTACAATAAGGTTGTTATTAGTGTGTTGTCCTAAAGTTATAAAGCTCCTCTTGCCGTTGGCACTGCAGTAAAAGGTCTCTGGTTCTGACTCGGTCACTTAATATGCATGTATTTCCACCTACTGGCGGAAAGATAACACTGCAGATCATCATCCTCCAACTCATGATGGGAAAAAAAATGACTGCAGCAAAATTAAGACTCGGGGATCCAATGGGGCATGCATGTAAAATGTTAGAATATTTATATAATTATGATCACTTAGAGGAGCATATCAAAGATTGGGCTAAAGAGTTTATGGAGGTACTAATATGAGTCCACTTCAGGCGTGAATAGAATTGTGTTCCTGAACCTACTTGGATGCAGATGTTTCTTCTTTTTTTCTTTCATCCTCCCTGCATTTCCTCTCAGATTGGATGACGCAGCATTTGAGCCACTATTACAGTGGCTTTTAAATCCAGGTTGTCACTTAAACCTTGTCTGATGTTAAGTGTCGGGCCATGAAACAGGTGCTGCTCTCTTCCCCCACAATCGCTTTTTGTGCACTGATGTAACATGACATATTTCTGAGGTTATAAGGAACCGCTGACTGTACCCAGTTGCACTGAACATGGAAAAAGCAGCTGAAGCCGTCTGTCAGAGTCTGTCTTTCGAGAAAGAGAGAGAGAGAAATAAATGTTCCGAGCATGAAAAGCATTGATGTTTCACCTCAGCAAATTATCATGGACACTCTCCTCCATGAGGATAATGTAGAGTTATGTTACTGGTTGTGATCGTGCAGACAATAAAAAAAGAAAAAAAAAAATCAATGGCAGGATGGAAGTGGTTGCCTTATTTCCTTTGGAGTGCAGTGTATTGCTGATTGAGCGCTCAGACCCATTCAGAACCAAGATTGCCTCTCTTCTTCATAGGCAGCTCCAACTCGGATTGACTCGCAGCCTCTCGATGCTGGTAAAAATAGCTTTATTCTCAACAGGCTAGATTTAATTTAGCAGGCCCGTATCCCCACAGTGGCAGCTGATGGGATGAAGTGCATTCATACAAGACGAGCAGACAGATCGTACATTTCGAAAGCGGCACATTTTGTATGATTTTCATTTAGCTGCCGCGAGGATCACGAGGTGGAAAACAGCACGCCGTCAAAACCTGACTTTGCATTTGTATGTGTCAACAGTTTTTCCTACCTTTCCACATTGTTGTGTACCAGTTTTCTTTTGACAGTAAAAACAAGTGTTCTGAGCGGCAAATGTTTCCCCATGCGTTTAGAATTTTCTTCTTTAATCTCCTCTGGGGAAGCTCTGGGGCTTGGCTGCAAAGCATGGGTGCTTGTGTGAGTTATGGTATGCCAGCTCTTCAGGATGGTTTAGAATAATGGTTGAAAGAAAAGATTTCACCCCAGAACAGACTAATAGTAGAAAATTTATGACAGTGCAGCGCAAGAGAAATCCTCCCAGATACTTAACTGATTTTACGGGGCTATAATGTAAGGAGAGACAGGTTCACGTACAGATGAAGGAGTAGCCACCGTAGATAACTGTTAAGAAAAAGCTAAAGTGTATATTTCATATTCCAGTAGGAGTGTATTCATTGATATTTAAGTTCACTCTTTTTTTTTTTATCAAAGTTTTATAAAAGAAAAATCCTTTTTATAGACTTATATGCTTTAATGATAATATGTGGTTGTATATGTATGGTAGGCTGGTGAGACAGTGGGTGGATGATATCTGGAAGACGATTTGTTAAAGTCAGTGGAGCCCCTTGATGAAATGTTTGAGAGACGATTTCAAGCCTGTCTATTTACAGGATCTATGCACTTGCTTAGGATTATGTTTTAGCTACTTATTTTTTTTGTTTTTTGCAAGCTACTTGGGTATGAGGAGTCTTCAGAAAACGTCAACCTTCACTGTCAATACCACTAACTGAACTGAACTGGCCATCCGCCAGGGGAAGCTGTGAGGATGAAAATCATCCAAAAGTTTTTTAGCACTCTAAGAATATGACTGTCACTTGTTTCCCTAGTGACACATTCTCCATAATCACTCATGTTTGCTCTATCCAGTTTCCATTTGGTCACTGATTGACTCTGGGCCTCCCTTTGCACCATAATCACCAAATAATTTACCTCTCTGTTATTAAGGGACAGATAATCGAAAGGAAAATAAATCCCAATCTCAGTTCTGTTAAGCTTGAACACTGCAATCAAATGTTCAAGTTGTTTTGTGTGGCAGCAAGTAAGTAAGTCAACAAGAAGATAACACTCCTTATGTGCCACTTATTTATGTGTTTACGTTTGTGCCTTCATTGCCTGTTTCTGTATGCATGTTGCAAAGTAACAATGCTCAATAACTGTAGGTGTATTCTCTGGGGCCGGGCCATATATACCATAAATCAACAACTGCAATGTTCATTTAAATTTGCATAAATCATAATCGATGATTATGATTTATCAAAAATATTTGTTTATGCCAATTAATTTTAACCTGCATCGTAAATTTAAACTAGCTTAAAATGAGTTATAGAGAGGTTTCAAGACACAACAAGGAACAGTAGGTGTGTAATGTAACAGTTACACAGTAAAATAATGCAGCACTACAAAATGTAACCGAATGCTACATGCACAAAATGAGCAAATTAAAGCATAACTTAATGATACATATATATCGTAACAAGAGCAGACTATATGGTAGCATAAGGATAGCTTAGCACACCATCATATAACAAGTATAACATGAAACAGGGATACCATAATACAGATTACCAAAACACAACATTGCTTATTTAAATGTTGTGAAACATTAAGTGATTTAACGTTACTTAATCTAACATAACGTGCAATAACATTTAATAATGTAACAAAAAGCAAAGGATAGTTATATGCTTATCTTAAAACATTTGTAACATTTACTTTGAGAATGTGTACAAAAGAACATGATATAATGCTGGTTATGCAGACCAATGGGACAATTTATTTCTTCTCATGTTACTGGTTTTTGTAATGTCCCAAGTCCAGAAAAGAAAAAAAAAAGATCACACTAAATATGATCCACATCTCTCTGCCAAGCTGGGTCTTCTGCAGGTCCTCATGGCCACCAATAGCTCCATTGTCTAAACCCACTAGTCCAGAGGTCCGCAAACCTTTACAACACAGAGAGCCATTCTTGACCTCATTCTGGATAATAAACTCATTTAGAGCCTCAAATGTTACGTTGCTTGATACGTTTCTTCTAGAAAGTTGGTCATTCATAAGAAGCAAACAAAATCATTTGAATACATTTTCTTCTGGGCCGTGTCGTTGAAAACGATCCACACAGCCACATGCGGCTCTGGAGCCGCAGGTTGCGGACCCCTGCAGTAGTCCTTGCAGGGTCATAGAGGCTCAGGTCTATCTCCACTTGTCATTGGACGAGAGGCAGGGTACATCCTGGACAAGTCATCATCCATCACAGAGTGCATAATGCAAAATAAAGTAGCAAATTTTTAAGTAATATATAATACAGCAGCAAATCAGAATGCAATATAAGCTAAAGTGGCTTAATTTTATATAATCTAAGAAAGTGGCACAAGGTTAAATAGAGCAGCATAAAATGAAATAACATAATGTGATATATTGTATGTTTAAATAATGTAAATAAAGCGATATTTATACTGGAGCATAAAGTTGCACAGCTTTATGTAATGCAATATAAGGTGAGTTATATTTCACAGCACAACAAAGTGACAGCAAAGTATGAAGTGTAACAGAAACTGGCGTAAACTTACACAAGGTGACAAAGTAGCATTAGGCTAAAAATGTGACATGACTTTCAAAAACATTATTAGTGAATCATAAAGCGATGCTACATCAACAGAATGTTACATTATCATGTGTGTTACTGTGTGCTGGGTTACACTCTATGAAAATGTGACAATAACATTGTCCTTAACATGATTTACACCACCCAACTAGAATGAATAGGTTTTTTCTTTTTCTGTCATTTTTTGAAAGCGTTGCTAAAGTAGACACACTTTTCAGCAGAAAGGTCTGTATTATAGTTCTGGTTCTGTGCTGCTCAGCAATTCTGTCCGGTCTTTCAAAAAAATTTGCATTTCAGTTCAGTGCAGAAAATAAGATCATAGAAAAAAAAGAATGTAAGCCTGTGGGAAATATTTCTTAAGCTCCAAAGCTTTCCACTTTGATTTGTTTCATGCATTTTCTGGTTTCGGTGTAGAACTGGGACATACAATATGAATATATGAAGTGTGTGTCTGATTAACTGGCATGATAGTGAGTGGTAAAGCATAGATCTATTATAGTTTGCACATGCTAATATCCCAATCCCTACAAAGTCGCAAATGTTTTTTTTACTGCAGTTTGTTTAATCATTGCCGTGTGCTCTATCAATCATGGCTTGTTTCCTGCCTAACACTGGCCATGCTAATCAAGCCACAGGATGATTAACGCATGATGAGTGTTTAGTCAACCACACAAAATGAGCAGGTGTATTAAGCGCAATGCCTCACTCTTGTTTACCCCATCAGACACGTGTAGCTCAAATTCTAATCAACAGAAACAAACCAAATAGGGGAGAAGAAAAGGCCAAATCAATCCCATTCTGCACCAACCCGACCTAATGCTAACAACAGGGCACCAAGGCACTTGTGCTAACTGAGTAATCCCATCTCTGACCCCATTACAGTGAAAGCAAACATTTCCAACTTGCCTGTAAAGCCAATCTCCACAGAAAGGCTCACCCAAAAGAAGAGGAGTGTAATGAGAGGAAGGTCTGCTATCTGCTGGATTTCACAGATAGCAATCTTATACATAGGAGTGTGTTGCTAAAACAGGTTTTGATTAATATGGTGGTACATCTCACTTTATGACATCCATGTTAGTCTCTGTTATAGATTCAACATAACAAGTTTATACTGTGCTGTAAACTCTCCAGGAATGTTCTAATTGTCTCAAAACAATTACAATATGAATTCAATATAGTATGTAATAAACTTATGTGATTTCACTGGAGAATCACAGTGAGCCCAAAGGCAGAGTCCTCAATAAAGTGTAATAGTAAAAAAAAAAAAAAAACTGCAAGCACTGTAGCTTTGTTCCAACCTCTTTTCCAGTTACTTTGAGATGACCACATTGCCTGGAGCTTCTGCCATAGCTCCAGGCAAAAATATGAAATCCCTACTCTCTGAGGATATTCGATTATTTGTTTTACTCTGTAGTTTAATAGAGATGTGACACAAAATGGTTTGTTTAAAAACTAAACATGTTTGTGTTTGATAAAACAGACCTGAAAAGTATTTAGGGATATTTTTATAGACTGTGGGAAATCTTTTTCAGAAGCGGAAGAAAATATGAAATCACCTTGTATTTTGCATTTCCATGCCAGACTCATGGCCAACAAGCGTTCTCTTTTAACTGCTGAGTTGATGACCTACCTCTATGTATGGCGTATGGATGCTCTGAGGTAGTGCCTTATGTCTGTGTACATGGTCCTGCCCAGGCCTGCAGGAGCAGCGTCCACCTGTTCTTTCCTGCTGTAGCTCGCTGAGATTTGCGGACTTTCTATCCTTCTCACCTTTCTGACAACTTTGCACCCCCATGTAATAAATTCTCACTCAACACTCACACACAAACACACATACACCTACACTCGCTCCCTTTCTAACTTCACAAGGACTTTGCATTGACTTCCATTAATTTTTTTTATTAATTTGTATAACCTATCCCTGAATTTTACCATTAACTTAACTATTACCAGTATATACCTAACTGTAAACTTAACTTAATCAATTCATATCTTAGTCCTAAATGGAACCCCTAACCTCAAAACAACACTTCTTCTTATAGAGGCCAGTCTTTAGGTCCCACAATAGCAAAATTCTGACAAGTATTTGTTACTAAAATGGTCCTTACAATGTATACCAGGCCACACACACATGCACAGATAATGCAAATGGCTGAAGGTCATACAGGATGCAGGTTTCTATTACATCAACGTGACGTGTCTGCTTTGATGACAGATGTAGTCTTGATTTAATAAAGTCAATCGCAATTAGAATACCACAATCAGCCTTCTCCATAGGGTATGCATGAAGTGCCAAAGCAGGACACACAAAAATCACACTAAACAAGAGGAGAGTACATGTAGACCTCAATGAGCTGTTGCTCCTGGCTGATTGACAGGAAACATGGCCCCAACAAGACAGATGCAATATGAAAAAATAGAAGGGAGTATGACACAGAAGGCAAATTCTTTACATATTTTTTTTCAATTGTTTGAGCACAATTTCAATAACAAGGTTCAGATTTTCATACAGCTTCCCTCAATTAACAACAACACTTCACATTATTTGCAAAATGAAACACTTCAGTGAAAGCTAAATAATTTCTTACAAAAACCTTATTTTCTTATCAAAACGTGCAACACATTCATGATATGATTTGATTATGATGGATTCAGTTCAACATCTCTTGTAGCATTTTCAGAGCGAAAGGGTTAAAATACATTCATCTAGACTTCATGACATCGGTTGTGGAGACCAATGGAGCAATGTATTTCTCTTTATGTGAGTTTTTTGTAATTATCCAAGACCAGAAAAGAAAAATGATCACACTAAACATGATCTGCATTTCTCCGCCTTGCTGGGTCAAGACGCAGGGCCTCCTCAACATCACAGGCTTTGTTGCCATTAGCAAGGCAACGTGGGAAGAATGCTCTGAGTAACAAATCCATGCCTGTATTGACGTCACATCAATTTGTTCACAGGCATTGCATGGATGAACCGCATCTGGACCTACAGTCAGCTATCATACACCTTTCACCGCCATGCTGAGAAGAACTCCTTAATGGGGCTTTGCGAGGGAAGGTGGTGGATGGTGTAGAACAGTAAGTTACAGTTGTTGAAACCAGTTGAGCTTCAGCAAAACGGTGAAATGACACATTTTTCTATACGACAGTGTATGTCAAATGTTTCCAGTTGTCTTTTTATAGTTTGTTAGCCTGATTGGTGTGTCCCTAGTTATTCACCTTAGTTTGTGCATTCCTGGATGCTTTGTTTATTCGGCTGTGTTGGAAGTATGCTAATTTGAAAGAATTTCTCTTGATATTGCAAAGAAAACATTATGATCAGTTTCAGTGCTAAAGGCATATGAGTGTTCAGTATTTTGTAAAAAGTGTGACGTTTGTCCCGTGTTGCAGAAGAAAATCACTGGACAATTTGCAACTTTGCATACACCTCTGATTTATTTTAGTTTATAATTTTAGAAATGTTTTACATCAGCCCAAATTCTTGAAGATGGTGCCTGGTTGCATGGAAATGACTCAGAATTATGTAGTACCTATGACAAGAACTGTTCAACCTTTTGTCTACTTTCATGTTGCCCAACCCAAAGCCTATCTATATCCTTCAAGTTTGGTGCATTTGTCTGCAGTGAAATGAAGTACAAAAACTAACAGCTCAAAACAGGCAAATTTTATCATTCATAGAAATCTTGTATGTGTTTCACAAATTTGTTGTGGTATTTGAAATGCGTTCAGCATCTCCAACTTGTGTTTCACAACTGTTTTTATCTGCATGCATACAAACTTGAAGAATTAATGTGAATGAACATTTAGTATTGAGTCATTTTCAATGTTTGCTTTTTCACGGTCATGAGGAGGCATACTGCCATAATCAGAGGTGAGTAATCATCAAAAAGAAGCACTGACTAAAACAAATAAACTGCAATTTATGACAGCTTGCCAAATATTCTCAGACTATGATGAAGGTGTAAAAGATCAACTGTATAATAAGAAGAGTGTATTTAATGCATGGGTGACTTTCAAAACAACATATTATCAAAGGCAGTGCGAAAGCAAATAGGTTACCAATAACACTTAAAATATGAAATGAGAAGATAACATTTTAGCAAAAATTATGTTTTCATTATCAATGTCTTCAACTGAGATTTAAAGGTGAAAAGAGTTTCAGAGAAAAAATTATTAACTGGAAAGGAGTTTTAGACACAGAGGGCAGGGTGTCTGAAAGCTATGTCCCTGTGATAACCAGTTTGTAAACAGCAACAGGAAGATGAATGGAAAACAAAGACCTCAGTGTGCGGTCGGTAGTGTTGATGTGCAAGAGATCAGAAAGGTACCCAGGAGTGATTTGATTAATGGTCTTAATAGGGAGGAGCAGAGTTTTGCAATCATTACAAAATTTAGCCGATAGGCCGTGAAGCTGTTGAATAACAGAAGTAATATGATTAATGGATGAGTTCTGCTGATAATATGTTTGGCAGAGTTCTGAACCTACTGAAGTTTATGAACAGGTTTGTGCAGGGGACCAAAAAGAAGAGAATGTCAGGAGTTTGGATGTGATATCTCCCGGGCATAGACCAGAACAGCATTATTTGGGATAAGCTATGAGCAGTGAAGATTGGAAATTTTTCGCCTGTTCTGTGATACTTATGTGATTTTAAATTATAGGGTGCTGTCAAGAAAGACACCCGGCTTCTTAATCACAGGGAAATGACAAACTATTGAGATGTCATTGCTAATTGAATAAAACATGAAGTGTTTAAAAGTGTTAATAAAATGTCACATCTTTTGTTGCTGTTAAGTTCCAATTAAGTATTGGAGTTGAACTCTTGCTAGAAACAGATTAGAACAAGAATAGAGATATTTTTGGTCAAAACATTTACCTTTGGAATATATCACCAGCTGGAAGAAGAAAGATGATAAAAAAAATATACTGGTGCTGGTGAAAGAGCCCTGCAGTACACCAGATGTGACTGACTTTAAATGGAAGGACCTGATTTGAGTCAAGAGAGAAAAACATGATTTAAACCAGTTTAAGAGTGTGCTGGCAATGCCAGTAATGGCTGATCAGTCCATAAGGATGTGTGAAACGTAAAGGCCTGCACTCGTTTTAGTAAACATTACAATAGACAGAAGTCCACTATCAGCTACAATGAGACTATCAATATCAATTTCAGTACTGTGGAAACCATCTATTGTCTGCACTCCTTTGTCTTTGTAGTTTGAAGAGATGGAGGAGCCTTTGTCCAGCAGTCATTAGGGTTCACCTAGGATGTCGTTACAATCAGTCAAAGGGCAGCATATGATAACAACCTTGTATCATCTCTGTCTCTACTTCTTATCCCCCCTACATACTAGCATCAATTTACAAAGACAAATTAAATTTCAATTTTTTTCAAAAATTAAGGTAAAACTCAGTTTATTTTACAGAACCACCAAAACACTGGGAAAGTCAACATTCCATACATAAAGATTCTGGGTCTGGATTTTAACTCAGCACAATTGTTTCATTGTAGGCTTAAGATAGAAATGAAACATATTTTTGATTAACCCATTGCTAACCATGGGAGACAAAATTGAGCTAGTTTATTCAAGTTCTTGACTGACATTGTAAATATAAATTTAATTTTAATTTGTTTTTTAAATCTGCTACAATATACATCTGATTTATATTGATTAGTTTATATAGCGCAAAGTAAAATAGTAGAGAGCGATTTTAACCAATTCTGGTACAAATTCTGGTAGTTGTTCAAATCTTCAAGATCATGTGGTTTTTCATTGACATGTTCCATAAAAGATGGAAAATGAGCAAAATAATCCACAAGTTTTGTCATTAACTTTTCTTCCCACTTACAAACTCTGTGGTGTGAGAATGTTTGTATTTTTTCTGCATGCCAAATTTCACGAGGGACTTTTAGCAAATTGTCACAAAACTAGCTTCAGACATGTGATGTCAGTTCTCATGATCATCAACATGTGTGAGAAACCAACCACACCAACCAACCTTACACAATAAGGACAACCTCATTGTGGAGGACAGAAAGGTCAAGTTCTGCTTTTATATTTGTGCGTGTGCTAAACTTGAAGTACGCAAATACTAATAATTTAGACAACAAAGATCTAAATTGATCTTGTTAAGTTAACAATTAAGGAAGGAAGAACTCAGAGAGGATGTTGGATTTTTCTGCAAATTAATCTACTTACATGAACATAAATTATCCTTTTAATGCAAGAAGATTTGATTCATTTTTCTTAAAGTTTAGAAAGTGAGGAGGAACATTACTGACATAAATGGATGACTCGGGGACTCTCGTCATTAAATGATTAACTCGCCTTCCTCCACAGACTTACAGCTGCTGAGGGTTGCGGTGTATTTTATGAAAAATGTGATGAGTCATATTGCTAGCTCATGCACGCCCACGCACACTTGTATTACTGCTGCCGCCATTAACGCTGGTTATCTTTTTAAATAGAAATTTGAAAAATATTGGCTGTATTATCAATGCGTTTTCTGAAATACAATACATGATATGCTACCAACAAATTTAAATTGAGAATTTATGCCTCAGTGCCCTGAATAAACAGAATGAGCTGACAGACCCTTAGCAATTCAATATACTGTTACTATACATATACAGAAAAATACACAAGAACAACACTGATTTGGAGATTTGCATCATAGCCGCACATAGTATCACACATACAGAGACTGAAGTGTTTGCCCATTCTTCTTTGCAAAAGAGCTCAAACTCAATCACATTGAGTCAGGACAATTTGTAAATAGCAGCTTCTACTGATTCTGAATTTCTGTGCTTTGACTGAAAATTGTAAAACATGAAAGAGTTTTTATCCAAACCATTCAATTTAAGTTCTGCTTGTATGCTTCAAAAAGTCATTTTTGGCCTTTGCAGGATTGCCCTGGACAAACTGTTCATAATTTAAAATAACTTATTTCGTTGTCATTGTTTGGCCATCTGTAATAAATAGAAGTGATATTACTTTCTTAGTTGAAAAGATAAAAGAAACTGATAGCTAGGCAAGGCACAGTCCCAATAAGAATAAAGATCCCCTCCTCTGAGTCCTGTTTCTCTTAATGAATTAAAAGTGAAATGCTAAGTACCGTCAAAGAAGGTCTCTGAGCTCTGCTATTATATTATCAAATAGAATTTGTTCAGGGAAAGCCTCTGTGCTCTAACAAGATTTTTAACATATTAAATGTTCAGTCAGAGTCCACTATACCTGAAGTTGTCACAGCCGTGAGAACAGATTGGGGCTTTGATGAAATGAATTAGGGACATCCTCTTATTGATTTATCTTTATTTCCTGGACCAAATTGTCATATTATACCCCTTGGCAATCATTAGGCACACCTAATGAGGTACCATTTAATTACATTTTTCTGCAATTTGGAACAACAGAGAAATTTCTCCCTTCCCCACTAGGAATGATCGGTTAATGGGTTTTAAGTGTTTGTACCAACCACATTGTTGTCAGTACCAAATGCTCTGAATTGCAAGCATAACTTTTATTCAACCACCACTGCCCAAGCAGCAACAGCTGCTGGAGAATGTGGTAAGCATTATTTCAACAGCTCCTGTGATAACGTGGCATCTTATCCAGTTCCCCTGTCATGATTTTGAGGTTCTTCTGTCAGTGTTTTGGAGAGTTGGTTGGTGTAATTGCAATTGGAGTTTTTATAAAATGTTTCTATGTTTGTGACTATTATACAGGCTCAGTTGTCTTAGTTTACAACTTCTCACTGCTGTCATTGGTCTATAATCAGTATTTTGATGATTACAGACGAATCAGTACTTTACTTTAGTGTGTACTCCTCTGGTTTCTCTCAGTTCATTGTCAGATCTCTTTTTCACTCAATGATATTAATACAGTGGGGGGAAAAGTATTTAGTCAATCACCAATTGTGCAAGTTCTCCCACTTAAATAGATGAGAGAGGCCTGTAATTGACATCATGGTTTAGTGTGCACATCAACTATGAGAGACATAATGAGAGAAAAAAAAAATTCTGAAAATTGCATTGTCTGATTTTTAGAGAATTTATTTGAAAATAAAGGTGGAAAATAAGTATTTGGTCACCGACAAACAAGCAAGATTTCTGGCTGTCACAGACCTGTAACTTCTTCCTTAAGAGGCTCCTCTGTCCTCCACTCATTAC
>CAEGAE010033332.1:0-28000 GCA_903067095.1 Girardinus metallicus | reverse complement strand
TAATCCCGCCGGACTCCAGGCGTCGCTGCCGTCATTTTAAGATGCTTATTGGTCCCCCGGAAAAAGACAAAAACCCGAACATTATCATGACTCAACAAAATCCTCCCAGGCCGAACTTGAGAACTGGACCTTATGCTGCTAACACTTAGCTTTCGTCAACAACTCAGGCGGAAGTGAGAGAGTAAATAAAGTCCCGGCCGGAACACGGTGCGCTAAATAATAACGAGGAATCGTTTCAGTCCTAATCTCAAATATTGTTTTCAAACAAGTTCGAAGAGGAATATTCTCTGTTGAAATAGTAGAGACATTATAATATAAAAAAAATCTGTATTTTGGTAATTTGGTTTTGACAATATCTACAAATGCTTTATTTTGAGGTAGAGATGCAGCCAACAATTTTTTGTTTTTACAGGTCTGACCTGGTGATTTATGTTTATTTGTACTCAAAATAGTGTGTTATTTGATTTGTTTTTAACCCAAAAGTGGTGAGAGGCATTAGTTTAAAAAAAAAAAAACACACTGAGTATTTTAAAACTATTGAGTCATGACATAAACACTGATTAGTTTCTAGAAATTTGCAGCAGTTTTATCTTTAAAGCATCTTTTTTGAAGGTTTAATCATCCCACTCAGTGACTTTACTTGTTAATTTAAGAGGCCTTAATATTCTGGAAGAGATTACCATGATTGATATCTCACCACAGGATATAAAGAATAACTCCTGATTGTTTTGTTTGAATTTGCAGGGACAAGGGGACACGTGGACAAATGCCTTGACCAGATGACCAGGATTGACCTTAAAACATAAATCAGGTATTTTCTTCTCAGTCACTTTTCTGTACTCTGTCTTAATATAGTAATACAGACTTATACATCAGAAGGTGTACATATATTTGTATATTGTCTACAGTTTAATAGCACTAATAGTTATTTTGTAGCTCACTGTATGGGACAAGACATAAGACAATCTAAAAAAATAATTAAACATACCTTAAAGAATAAAATAACATTTCACAGCTTCTGGACCAATTTGAAATTGGAGCCATTTGACAATTTGAGCTTATGACAGACATGCTCTTGCTTATCAAGTAGTAAACAGTGCTTGCGATACAGAAATGTTAAATTGTGTGCTTGAGGTAATTTATAAACTGTGAAGCTATAACACAGTCTATCAAAAGAGAGCATCCATACATGAAATGTCAGGACATTTTCTCAGTATGCATTTTGTTGTAAAGAATACTGAATTAAATTCCCATTGAACTAGGCTTTAGCTTCGCTACTTAAATACTGGTTTATCGACTGTTATTTAATTAATATCAAGCTGCGCAGCTTCTCAAAAACATTTTTCATAAATCTGCAGTTGCATATTTTGTGCATCTAATTCATAGTAATCAGTTAAAATACGTTTCTCTATTTTGTGCCAAGGTACCAATGTCCTCCAAAAAATGTGTTTATTCTCCAACACTGAACGCAGTTATGTTGAGAACGATTCAGAGAAACGAGCTGTCCTCCGTAGATCTTTCCCACAGCACTCTACAAGTTCTTCTAGTCCTGTTTGGTCGGCCCATCAGTGTCGGCTCAGGCTGCGGTTTTGCTTGTTCTTTAACGTTGCTGTCCTCTTGAGATTCACACTCACTCTTGCCCGGGTTTGAGCTTTCAGACTCGCAGCAGGGCTGGTTTGTGTGTTGTGATTTAGTCCTCAGATTGTGGCCATGTGCATGTTGCTCCCCATTCACGTCTTTGTCGGTTTTGCTACTTTGGCCTTGGTAGTGATTAGGCTCTGCATGGCCATTTGCTTTGTCTGAACAATGCTTAGGGCTCAGATTGGCTTGATGATCAGGAGTTTCATTCTGGTTTTGGTGGTTGTGAATCTTCCAGAAGGCTCGACAGAGTTGCTCCAACTCGGAAAGCAAAGGCAGGCTGATGTCCAGGTTCATTAGCAGGTTGTCCAGCCACTCCTCCAGCTTTGAAAAAGAGGGTCTGAAAGGCAAAGACATTCATGTTTTATTCTTTATTTGGCTATTTTGCACAAAAACATCTAAGCATCAAAATTTTTTTGCATCAATGTAAAGTCATTTTCTTAGTAAAAATACATAAAAAATAGTTTTTATTTCAAGTAGCTTCAATTATTTCCGCACAATCGTACCGTTTATCAGCATCCATGTCACAGCAGAGAACAGCCAATGGCAGGAAGGCAGATGGACACAGTGGAGAGTGATACTGCTGGAGGAAACTTTCTACATTTAGTCCAAAGTCGTTAGTTCGGGGAAGGTAGTCCGGATCAGCACTCACTCTGCCAATTATCTGATGACACAAAGAGGAATTGATAACTTTAATCTTAAACACTTTTGGGTGGTGAAAACTCAGTGAAGTGGGAAATATAACTTCCAACTTCACTGTTGGAAGTTATATTTCTAACAGGGCCTCAAGAAATGTGAATTTTGTGTCTCTAAATATCAGTGACTTTATTCTAGACAATCGTTAATACAGCAGCATCGCGTACGATTATCTGGAGTATGACGTTTATGTATTAAAAATAATTTTTCCTTTATGTAATATTCACATTTCTTGTACATACTTGTGATATACTTCATTAAAATTTGAAGTACATAAGTCTGTGTAATGAATGCATGTATGAGTTTCACTTTAAATTAGATTTTCATACTCTAATTATCTAATTATTAGTAATTTATCAGTAATGTCAATACATATTAATTTAAAATCGTATTTTAATTCTTTTCCTAAACATCTTTTTTTTTTAGCAACCTTGTGGTAGTAACACACTACTCCCACAAGGTGGCAGCAGTGCACCAATTTGTTCGGTTTATCGCTTAAACTTGTTTTGCAATTTTAACTTGTACTTGTTGGAAAAAAATATTTTAAACGATTATTAGTAAGTTCATATATGTTTTTAGAAATTTCCTTCCTGTCATGAGATAAAATAATAGAAATCGGTTATATTTTCTTAGCTACATCACGTCTTTTGTGCTATTACCAAAAAGTTCCTACCTCACAAGTCATAATCCCAAAGGAAAATATGTCCACACGTTCATCATAGGTTTTTCCTAAGAGTCAAAGAGAAAAATGTAATGAGCTGCACAGTTTTTGCTTCAGTTTAGACCATGGAGGTCCGTCATTCATGAGTTGGTTAACACACCATGGATCATTTCAGGGGCCATCCAGTAGGGGTTCCCAACCACAGTATACCGTTTTCTCCGGTCAGGTTTGCGCAGCTCTGACAGTGACCCCTTCACACTCCGCTCCAGAGATGAAGTTTTGCTTCGACTTCGTTCATCCATCACCAGCCTGGCAAGTCCAAAGTCTGCCACCACCACAGACTGGTTCTATAGCGAAGAGAAATTAAAAGCTGCAGGATTTTTACTGGAAAACGGAAAACCTGCTAATCCTGGTGCAGTTAAAAAATATTTAAAGTTGACAGGAAACTTGAAAATATCACTATGTATTTATGTGTTATTGGACGGCTTTATAAACAATACCTAAACACCAACACTAAAGTCTTAAAAAGACAAACATAGAAATAATACAATAAATATAAATTCAGTTTTTTACTTTCAAGACACTTTTTGTCCCAAATTTTATCTGTGACTTGTCACTTTATTCGCTGCAGTTGTCACTATAGAAAGTCTTTTACTAAATGGGATTTTCTATCAAAAAGACATGTATTAGTTGCACTGAAAAATTATATTTGTGACTTAATGTGCTAAATATTGAGTTTGGATTGATAATGGAACATTTTTACAAATATTATAGTACAGTCTTGTTCAAAAAAAAGAAAATGTATTACTTTTTCATGCATTTAATAAAGCTCGTTGCTCACCTCTCTGACCAGGCAGTTGTATGAGTTTAGATCTCTGTGGATCACATTCATGGAGTGCAGATATGCCTGTAAAGGAGAAAGATTAAATTTACCATTTAATGTTTTACTGTGCCTTGAAAAAGGAATTATATCTTTTGATTTTTTTTTTCTTCATATTTTAAACTACAAACCCTAGTTTATTTTTTTATGGTGTTAGTGATATTTAATTTTGTAGACCAACACAAAATAGTGAATAATTGTGAAGCAGGAGGAATAATACACATGTCAGTAAAGTTAAAGTCTGAAAATTGAGGTGTATTTTTCATATTTTGATTCTCTAAATCAGTACCTCCATTTCAGCTGCAGGTTTTTATTTTAAAGTTTTGTGTCTGCTTGGTTGCACATGTAGAGATTCTCTTTTTCAAAACGACATAAGCTCACTCACATTACACATAATGTCTGAATGTCAAATTACAGATTCTCAAGTGGAAGATGAAAGCCATGTATATTTATCTTCCATTTAAAAGTGATGTGCTACTGTGTGTTGGTCTGTTGCATAAAATCCCAATGAAATGCATTAAAATTGGTGTAAAAAGTGGCTCATACTTTAAGTAAGTGCTGTAACCCTAATAATCAGAAACACTCACCATCCCAGCGGCTATATCTTTAGCATATCCAACTCTTAAATTCCAGGGAAAATCTTCCTCCTAAAACAACCAAATTATGACCAACTCATTGTGTTTCTCAGCTCTGACACTGAATATTTGGGATGCATTTAAAATAAAGTTGTAACTCACCATTTTTGCAATGGTTTCTCGAAGAGTTCCTCCTTGGATATATTCAGAGACAAAATGTATTCGCTTGTCTTTGTAAAACAACCCAATAAACTTAAGAACATTGGGATGGTCAAGGCAGCGCATCACCTTTACCTGTGTATATTTTGAGAGAGGTTGTGACACTGAGATGAATAATATTTGGCTCAAATTGTAAATATTAGACGTGATGCAGTTATTAAAAACTCTTGTGGCATTTCTACTACTTACTTCCTTTAAAAATGTCTTCTGTGTTTCTTCGTCAAATCGTATTAACTCTTTCATCACCATTACCTCCCCTGTCTCCTGATGTGTTACCTTAATATAAAGATTTTTGATATGAAGTTTAACGATAAAGGTCAGAAAATTGAGGGAGAGAGGCAATGGACGGACATTACCTTTACAGCTTGACCGAAGCAACCTTTGCCTAGAATCTCTCCCTGGATAAGGTCCGACGGTCTGAAGATACGGTGTGTCCGCTCCCCAGCGTCGACTCGAAGAGACTCTGAGCGAACCATGTCTCTCTTTTGAGAGAGAAACGGCAATGCTCCAGGAGACAGAGGATATTTGTCTATGCTGTAACTTCGTCTGGAAGAGAGAGAACAACTTAGGTCACACGTGTCAAACTGGAGGCCCGGGGGACAAATCTGGCCCGCCATGAAGTTTCACGTGGCCCAGAGGGACATGTAAATATAACCTTGAAAATAACCATTGTATGCTTGAATAATATTCTATGAATTAAATGAAAGCAGTTTTCAACGAAAGAGGATTATCGCCACCAAAAAAAGAAAAAAAATCAGAATTTTTTCTCAGAATTATTCTGACTTTAATCTTCTAAGATCAAAAGTAAGAATTCTTGGGGAAAAAATCTAGAAAAAAGTCAGAATTCTGAGAATATAAAATCAGAATTCTAAGAAAAATTTCAGAATTCTGGAAAAAAGTTGGAATTTGAAAAGAAAAGTCAAAATTCTTAGAATACTGACTTTTGATCTCACAAGACTAAAGCCAGAATTTTAGTATTTTTTCAGTGGCCACGATCATTTTCTGTAGTTTTCTTATGTATTCTGCCAAATTACATCAAGGTAATGATGTTCGGTATTATTTAACTTTAAGAACTTTAATTTGACGAGTACATTCATATTTTAGAGGGTTATTAATAAGTTTCATTAATACATTTTACCACAACCGGCCCTTTGAGGACATTCATAATCTTGATATGGCCCAAAATAAAAATGAGTTTGACATCCCTGACGTGGGCAAAAGAAACAGGAGTAATCATAAGGCAGAGCTGTCATCACTTACAGAATATGCCTGGTTCGTAACCCGGTGCTTCCTTGGTGCTGAGGCGGCGAGAGGCTCGTCTGTTCCTCTGGTGTACTTGGCTCTTCTTCCAGACTTGGGAGGTTATGGATAGAAGCAAGTTTGTCGTGGACACGAGGGTCAGGACAGCTGATGTTATTTGGGGGGCTGACTGGTTGAAGAAGGTTATGAGGTGACTGTGGATTATGTTCAATGATGAGCTGGAGAGGTCTGCTTGTGTCGTGAATTACACGGTTTACCTAGAGAGAAGTTGGTGAAGAGTTGGTGTTTAGGTCGCCTTTTTTATTTTTTAACTGATCTGAAACACCAAATTCCACATCACATCTACATGTTAAGGTTTTCAAAGTCAAGCTAGCATAACTGATCTATTTCCCTCGCAATTTTTTTTCTTAGTTAAAACTTTCCTCACCTTGTTATCTCGTCGTAGGGTTGACAGTTGGTAGCAATTCATTTCCCTTTTATATACCATTCATACATTTAACATTTTGTACGTTTTGTTGATAACTTCAGCTAAAACCAATGATAGTCATTGTCAGCTTGCAGCTTTTAGCCCGTAAGCATAACATGGGGTAACATATTGCGCATGTGATGCCATGCTGCAAGGTGTCCATAAGCATTGTTACGATCATTGTACCTCATCTGGGGAAATGTTGTGGACTGGGATGCCATTGACCTCCAAAACTTGATCACCAGCTTGGACAGAAGACAGCAGATCAGGGCTGAGGACTGCTGGGTCTAAACTGAACCAGAGTTACAACGGTGAATGGGTGGTGCAGTAATTCATGAGACTATTGAGTATTGATTGATTATTAAACAACTGAGTATTTTAAGCTGTTTTGCAAATAATAGACAAAGATTTTAGTGTCTAGAGGTTCCAAGGTTCTAAAACTTGGACTCAACAAATATTTAAAAGCTTTCACAATGTTTATCACGTGTCTGTAGAGTCAGTTGAAGAAGAAAAGGTTTGGATTTTTTGATGGGTAAAAGTCCTCTGTTTGGTAAAACTCTTTTCTTAATTTCTAATGATAATTTAAACCCACCAAGACTTACTTTGTAACAGTAATTAGAAGTTTTTTGTCTTGGCTGAAGTCAGCAGAAATTGTCAGGCCTCGACATCCAGCTGCAGTGGGAGGAAGAAACACCAGCGCCACCATGTGGGGTCTCTGTGTAAGAGATGTTGATCTCACAGCTGGCACAACACCCTGACAAAAGCAGTGGCCACTGAAGAGATAAACAAAAGTACATTTAATACTCTAAATTTGTATAATACGACTTCTTTATATATACTGGTATATTAATTTTCTCACCAGTAAAGCCGTGAGCGCTCAACTAGCATATAAGTGTCTCCATCTCCTATGACCATTTCACAGCTCATGCATGTAAAACACTCAGGATGGTACTTTTGCTCTCCTGCAACCTGAAAAGAAAGCAAACATATTTTTTTAGGGTACAGCCACAAACTTTAACGTGTTGTGTGGTTGACCAACACAAAACTGCAGACCAGGGAACTGACATTGAGATAGTGGCTCTTATAAGTACCTTGGTGGAAGGAAAAGAGTAAACTCTACCTGCTGAGTCCAAGAAACATCGTGATGATAATATTACTGCGAAACCTTGCATTGAAGATATCAGTTGTGCAATATGCGTATATTCTTTTTTTTCCTATATTTTTTTGTCTTTGCTTCCACCACTTTGGGCAATGTCATTTGTATCTGGTGTATTTGTATTTGTATTTTTTTTCCCCCATGTATTCTTTTGGTTTCATTTTTTGTTTATTCCTTTTGGAGCATGAAGGATGTTTTTTTAAGGAGTTCCTCTGAAATTGTTTGGAACAAAACTATTTACGTCCAACAGGGCAGGAAACCTTTGAAGTTATTAATAGTTGAAAGCGTTCTGATTTGTGGTATTTTCCCTTGTGCTCACACATTTGCCTCTTAATGTTCCATAATTTTGGATTTTCAGTGGTATTTATTGGTACAATTGAGGCCTTATGGGTCAATAATCTGGTTATTTCTACCACATCTATCAAACATGAAATGTTTCTGATTAGCTGAAGTGGACAGTAGAAAAACAACTTTTTCTTATTATAGCTAAATAGGGTCATTGTGAGTAAAATTTAGGTTTTTCGATTACAGAGAGTAATTCAGAGGGCTTAAACTAGTCAGAAAATGTCCAAACAGTCAAAGTGTTTGTTTTCTGTCAACAACTAATAATTATAAATTTGACAGCCCTGGTTTTTCGCTGTGGTGCATCTCTAAACCAGAAACAAACGTTACCATAACCAGTCCTGTGGAAACGGTCTCCTTGCAGCCGTGGCAGTGCTCTCCAAAGCGAGACCAGTAGTGCTTCTTGCAGTAGAGTTGTCCTTCTCGTTCGTAGTACCAGTGAGACAGGATGGACTCACAATCACAACACCTTTGTTAATGAGGACAAGAAGCAAAGCAAGCATTTAAAAAGGGTGCCGTAGTGACACTGAAGAAAATTTGACCGGTTAGATCAGAAGTGTCAAACTCAAGGTTTTTTGGGGTTTTTTTTTTTTTTTTTTTTGGCTATTAATGCAATTAGTTACATTTTATTTTTTTTACAATCAAAAGTCCCCAGCTGTAAGGTTTGCATCATGTTTCTGGTATTCCTGTAAATTTGACTCTCGGGTGACAAAAATTGTTGTTTAAATTTAGTTTATTAAGATTTTGCTGGCTGAAGTGACCTGTATTTGCGAGGGGTCAGACAGGAAAGTGAGCAATAAGAGAGAGGAGGAAGACATAGGACAAAGGTCATCATGCCGGGATTCAAAAATCAACCATCACTGCCGTTTGCAGGCGTCGCTTGTGCGTCAGATTCACAGGAACACCAGAAAAACAATACAAAGGTTCCAGCTTAGGACTTTTGGGTGTAAAAAAAAAAAAAAGCACTCAACTGCATTAATCGCCCAAAGAAATAACAACATTAGTTGACTGTGGTGATATCCCTAATGATAGGTCAACACACAACGGTAGCCCTGTCTTTGACAAGCTCAGACTGTTAAGTTGGCGTAGTGCTAACAGCCTAGAATAAGATAAAATAATACATTGAGATTTGTTCAAATGTTTGGGATTAGTCTCTCTTCATGAGTGAGATAAGATAAATTACTGGCTCCAGTAAAGAAAAATGACTCAAGTGAAGCATTTCTAGTTGGATGCATGCAGTATTAGTTCAGAAATAAGCACATTTATCACAAACGTACTTCTTATAAATTAATCTAGCTCAGTCAGAGTGAGTTTTTAGAGACTTTTCAACCACAACTGCCAAGTAACTTAATAAACGTAATAAAAACTGATTTAAGCCAACTTACTATTTTCAATTAAATACCATGTTTGCATTTACAGTGCTGTTGGGCAGAAAGCGAGGCATTTTAAGAAAACAACTCAATGAGATTCTTTGCTTTAAAAACTTAAAACTCATCCTGACTTCCTGGCTTGAATAGACTGATTAAAAAAACTGTTTCCTTATCTCATCAACATTACAACCAGAATGGGAGGCGACTTCCTGAATGGAGCCGTGATCCACGTTTCTGCTCACTCAACTTTTAACAGTAAACGGCAGACTGTTCTTACAATAGGAAGGGGAAGATTATTCTTTAGAAGAAAGGGAGGAAGGAGTGAGCCTCTCTGTGTCCTTTCGAACATTACATAGCATTTCTCTGAAACCAGATGTACAATTTTATTAATTTATAGAGGAATGAAGAAATGCAGTGGTGTGAAAAAGTACAAATTTCATTTGTTTTTGCTTTTTTGTAACTCATAAGTTTGAACATCAGGCATAGATACAAAGAGTGGTTTTCCTCTTGTGTGTGTGTGTGTGTGTGTGTGTTTTTAAGAAAAACCGGCTACCTAAACGTTGAAATGACTACTGTGGTTACCTATGTTTGTTTTCGCAAACTATGACAAGACTTGGTCACAAAAAGAATCAAATAAAACTCCTCTAGCAGCATGATGTACGCTCAGATATCTGAAAAAGCAACACGTCTTTAGGCAAATAATCAATTAACCGTATAACAGATTTAAACAAGCTCAATAATTTCTATTTGCTCGATTTATTGTTTTTCTCTTTCTACCAAAAAACTGGATAATAAAAGTTTTAATTCGGGTCTCAACACTTTTTTTTCTTCTTTATTTTGGAGGAGTAAGTCATTCTTTTTGTTGTTTCTGTTGTTTTGGATATTTAAAATGTCTTCCAGTGCCAGAGTTAAATGTTCTTTAGGGTTTAAAGTTTATTAATCTTTCAGATTGTGTTCTTGCATTTTTATGCCATTCCCATTAATGGGCTCGAAATAACAATATTATCGTTTATCGCAATAACTTCTGGGACAATTTATTGTCTGTTAAAAGTTGTTACACGTCAAGAAATTCAACAGCAGGTGAATGTAGCCACTTCTTTGAAGTAAATTACCATTTTCCAGTGGGAGGACTGCAATAGTTCATCTAGGAAGTCACAAAACAACCGAGGTTAACATCGAAAGCCCCACAGGTCTTGTTTGCCTCAATTAAGGTTAACAAGACAGGGACTGGGCAAAACTTGCTTCCATAGATGCAATTGTTTTGAAGCCACTTTCAAGTAACACAATAGTATGCGAATGTGCAAGAACACATTCTCAAAGATTAACAATCTTTAAAATCTAATGAACATCTAACACTGGAACTGGAAGACATTTTAAATGTTCAAAATAAATAAACAAAACAGAAACAACAAAAGTTTTAGTGGAAACCAAAAACCAGACCAGTTTTTGATAAAAAAAAAGAAAAAAAAAGAGAAAAACAATAAATAAAGCAAAAGGAAATTCTGAGTTTATTTTTAATTTATCGTGGTTAATTGATTTATTGCTTATTGCAACAGTCCTAGATGGAATCGTGATTTATTCTCTCTACCCCAAATAGAGGAATATCCATGTCTACCTTAAGCAAATCCACTCTTTTCTCATGTAGCAGGACAGTGATCCAACCTCCAGTTCCTCAAACACAAACAAACGAAGCGTCTGGAGTGATTCTGTCAAAGTCCCGACTCAAATCCAGTTGAGATGCTTCTCGTCTGGCTGAATTAAAACAAGTCTACCAAGAAAATGGAGCCAAACGTGATGAAAAAGTCTCACTGGAAAAACGTCTGTTGGCACCATTAAAGGTTGCACAAATGATTAGGTTGCATTTTCCCATGCGGCTGGATTGAGTTGAATGACTTTGTTCTCCCTTAATAATTGACATTATAATGTGAAAACTGGGTTTTATATTTACTTTGAATATTTTTATTTGATACTGATATGAATTTGAAACATTTGCAACAAAAAAGCAAGCAGAAGAAGTCAGTACGAGGGCAAATACTTTCGTGTTATTAATGCATCTTGTATATTTTACACAGGCTGCTGAGAGTGGTGAAACTTTGTGTAATCTTTAAAATCATGAGTCATTGTTGTAGTCTGTGTTGCAACTGCGCTGCTCCTTTTTTCATTTTACTCCAGGGAATAAGTTGCTGAAATTGTGAGGTATTTGTGTCACAAAGTTCAAATAACAGCTTGAATCAAAGGAAGCGTTTGTCTGTCCTTTATTAGACCTGCTTCTCGTTCGTCACAAAGGAAATAATGAGATAATTAAAGCTTAATAAAAGGTGCTGATTTATTATTTTCTGTCCTTTTGTTGTTTTTATTATGCAATGGATGGGAAACCTTCCAGCTGCACATCTGCACTTCCTCTCGAACATCTGGTGGGGAAAAAACTCTGGAATAAGCCCAGATATATTTCCAAATACCTCATCTGTTTTGCTTTTTCTTCTCACCACTTTAACTCGTATTTTGAGCCTTCTGTTACCATTTTCTTTATACATTAAATAAATGTTTTATGATGTCAGGACATTAACATGCTAAATGTTAAGAGTTTAGCTGACATATTCTCCTGCTTTGCTTCCTCATTGTTTTGTCTGTGCTAACCAACTTCATTTCCTCAAAAAATTATATTTATAAAGTACAAGGTAAGAAACTTCTTATTTCTGCTTTTTTGTAGATTTTTGTTTTATTTAAGGATGAATAAATGTCACCGTCCTGCTTGTTTGTGGAACGCTTATCCGGCTGATCTCAAGAAGAATAAGATGTAAAACAAAGTTGCTTGATTGATCATAAGCTACTTGCTTTGCATCCTGTTTTCAGTGTTTCGTAAACTACTCATGTCAAAGTTGATGTCAAAGGATTAAAGCACGCTTTACTTTTGCTTCTGTTAGTCTTGACAGAGTTCAGTTTGAGGAAGTACACATGCAGAAGTTTATCTGCACTTGTACTTTTTCTCTCATCCTCTCAGTCTTTTTCCTCATCTTTCTCTCACTCTATGCTGCATTTTAATGTCTCGTAGATTAAAAATCGCAGTGCTTACCGTCCTTTTATTCCCCTCCGAAACCTTTGGTCGCGTCGTGACATTCTGCTCTGCTAAGTGACCGATACACAGCCGTCACACACAACCCACCCAGTTGAGTAAGAGCGTTGCTAGCAGCGTGGGTTTCTGAGCGAATCAGACGCTCACTCTGCCGTGACAGTAGCAGGCGTAGCCCTGTACTTTTCTGCCACCTTTCTCCATGTGTAAAGGCTTCCTGTGCATATGTTCCCTTCTCTGTGGGTGGTTTGTTGTTAGTGTGAGAAAAAACGGCCCTCTGAAATCAGCTGGCTGCTGGAAAAAAGGCCTATCCCAGTTATAGAAGCTGCACTCCGCCCTCCCTTTCCTGTCCTTTCCAGTATGTGGACCTCTGCAAGATACAGTTACACTTATCTGCAGACTCCTCAAAATGTAGTGGAGCTAAATTCAGAATAAAATCTGATCCCCTGATGAGGGTTCATTGCTTTTCACAGTGGTGGTGTGTGAGAGTCTATGTTTTGAAATCCAGCTTGTTCCCATTAGCGCAGGCATAATCTCTTTATGAATGCTCCAATTACTGCACTGTCAAGATCCCACAGTAAAGCCATCCATTCATCCCACACAGCAAACAAAGAGGAGAATTAGACAAAGCAGCTTAGAGGTAGAAGAACAGAACCATTGATTCTGTTGGGTATAAAGTTCCTCAAGGGTTCATGTAAATGTAATCAGAGTAATAAAGGTAGACTTTTAATAGGATATATATGAATATGTTGTAAGATACCCTGTCCTGTTTAGCCACAAAAATCAGACAAAATATGGGTAAAAAAGCAGTGGAAACATTTGATTTAAAAAAAGATGCATGTTGTACATGTACTGGAGTATCTGCTTCAGAAAAGTCTAACTAAACGCTTTTCACAGTTTATATGAACCATAATCAATTAAATTAACAGCTTGACATGTAAATGCCCCTCAGAGTTATGTAGTAGTTACTCATTCTCATTTACTTGAATAACTTTTTCGTACAAATGTATTTTCCTATGCTGTGCTTTCTACTTCTACTTTATTATAAAGTATCACTACTTTTACTTGAGTACAATTTCCGGATTTCCACAGAATGAAAAACAAACACATTTTAACCAAAAATTCACCAGACACAGACACACACCTGCAGTTGTTGTTAAAGTTTCGCAAGTTTTTTTTTAGTAAAAGAAACTAATTTCTGATGAAAACTGACAAAAAAAATGTCTTTTGTCTGACTTTGTTATTTTTTTCCTCAAACCCTGATCTCTGTGATACTCGGGCTCTGAGGTACGAACTACGTAACTATGTAACTGAGTCAAGTTACCCCAAAGTTGAGCTTGAGCGCGAGTGTAGAAGAACGGCATTCACCATGGCAACGGGAGAAAAGAAAGAATCCTGGAAGTGCATTTTCTGCTAATGGAATCAGAAATATTAATGACAGCATAAGGAGAACAGCAAAACATTTAGCAATAGAAGGTAAGGTAATTTTATCTATATAGCACATTTTCAGCAACAAGGCAGTTCAAAAGTGTCAAACTCGGGGCCTAGGGGCCAAGTCTGGCCCCCCGAAGCTTTTTATGTGGCCCCCTAGACTCTAAATTACATCTATAAGACCCTGCAGTTTTCACAAATCCACAAAATTCACACAAAATCAACAGATCCCCACATTTTTTCTGATTTTACTGATTCTTTTTCTCAAAATTGGCCAAAAACGTTGGGTTTAAGTGACTGCTGCCTCAGCCTTACCTGATGTCAGGTTATAGTCTGTGACGTTTATTAATCGATTAATAAAAAGTCAAATTTAACATTAGTGCATTTGTGCAAATATCATAAAAAGTCCTTTCAAATATTTCTGAATTAACACCACAAAATCTGTGATTTTGATTACATAAAAACCCACAAAAATAATCAGAAAATCCTTAATGGTCAGATCAGTGTGAAAAGATGCTCAGCACTATTTTGTTCTAAGAAACATTTATTGAATGCTGAAGTAGCTATTCATTGATATTTTAGCAATTTAATGGGTTTTATCAATACATTCTGGCTCAAACGGCCTTTTAAGAACTTTCAGATTTTTGCTATGGCCCAAAATGAAAATGTGTTTGACATCCCCGAATTAAAGGGAAATACAAACAAAACTAAAAGAAATCCATAATTTATAAACTGGTTCCTCTGGATTCTTGTTCTGATAAAACTAATGTCGGTTCTCCATGTTTGAACAAAACAAAACCAAAAAAACAGCAGTGCTGTTGCTACTGCAAAATAGCAAGAGTTTGATTTAGCACAAAATTAGACTACTTTCACATTAGTGCTTATTTTCTTAATTTTGGGAGATTGTGATCGGCTGATATTTAGATGTGAAGCAGGTCTCATTTACCTGAGGAAAGGTCTAAAATTTCGCCACAGTCCTCTTCTGCTTTTACGTGAGAGAGGTTTGACTGGCAGGCCGGCCCACCAGGTCATCGTCACCCACTGTTACCAACTCGGTGACTTTCTTGCTATATTTAGCAACATTTTAGACAAAACAAATTGGTATCAGCAGGTAAAACTTTTTAAAGATTGGTAATCGTGATCATCCAGAAAACTGCTTCTTTTCATACAATTCTATGAAAGAAGCAGAATTTGCATGTTGCAGAGAATTTTGGCATTTTGTCTTTAGGTACTTATAGTTCACTTTATTGAATACCTCAACTTGTACACAGATGCATGAAAACCTGCAAGAGCCCTGAATTAAGGAAGCTGTTAAAAAGACTTTGACTTCCTTCCGCAGCTTCTGATGCTTTTATTGTTTGTTAAAACAGAAATGCTATGTTCTGTGTATTACTCCTGAATCTTTCCTGCTGACTGGTGTGCGTTGTGGTGCTTACCACTTTATTCATATTTGCACTCCCATGGTTAACAACATTATCTTTTGATTTCCATAGGTCAACTTGAAAATGGTGTTCAACTTTCCTGCTATGCCGTAGAATCACCAAAGCGGAAATTTTTCAATTCCTTTTTTAGGCCTTTGGTTTTAACAGAGTAACCACAGACAGAAATGTAAAAACACATCTATTTCTTTATATGTGACTTCCTCTTCCTTATCTCGACTCATGTTTTGAACATTAATGTCCAGCATTGGCTAAAAGAAAAAAACAAACAAACTCCGTATTAGAACCAGATTTTATTCTTCTCTTTACTTCAGGAAACAATGTACAAAAGCTCATAATTTTCTTCATAGGCAAAACAAACAAAACAAATGTTAAACACAAGTAGAGCTACAAGATAGAAAGACAAGCTCATTTACATTAAGATTTTAAAATTATCTAGATTCCTAGGGACAATGTAGAGAACACATCATCTATTTATGAAGGTGTTGGACATGTTTCAAAACACCCACATACAAGATGTAGGCAAACAAAAGAGGTGTCCAAATACATTTATTTGCATAATTTAAAAATACTAGTAAGTTTGAGCTCATTTTTTTCAACAGTGTTACAAGACAAGAATGAAAAGTAGTTAAAAGTTGCTGTCCTTTTCCCTCATATTTGGTTAGATTTTATCAATGTCGCATAAAAAAAATCTGACAGAAAGTCACGTTGCTACTTTCTGTAACAATACAACATCCTTACTGCACAATACAAACATTAACTAGAATTTTACTTTACAAATTCTTTGTTACTTTGTAAGAAGTGTTAAAATCTGCAGGTCCTGAGGTGTGAGTACAGTGACATGAACAAAATCTTTTCAAGGATTATAGGAAGAAAATTAAAGCTGCTGTTCTTCCTTCCACAAAAATAAAAGTGTCTGTATTTTATGTACTGAAAGCTTATAGATCAGGCTAAAATGTTTGGGTTAAAATCAGCTTTGACAAATGTGAAACTAAAGATAAATTCAGTGTTAGTGTATTAAGGCAATTTTATTGAATAGTATCTTTTAACAGTGCGTCAGCATGCAGACAGAGCTGAAGGATCTGCCCAAAAAAGTTATAGTAAACAATATTGCAGTTCATATCTAACACAGCATCTATGAACGAAACATTATATTAAACAGCTTGGCCATAAAATGTGACTCGTTTTGGATTCTCAGCTTAGACAGACTTTATAAACTTGATTTACTTGATTTATAAATCCTGGCTGATTTTAAGAAATATTCAGAAAAATTAATAGAAATGTAGCTTTTCGAACGTGTTAGTTTCTAAATCAGCCGAGACATTCACAAGCTGTAATCATGCTATAGCACCACTGTTGTTTCAATGAGGTCACTTCCTGTCTGACGGTCTCTCACTTCCTCCTTCGGCCACAGTAGTTACCCTGACAGCCTCCACCTAACAGCAGGAACAAAGACAGTTACTCTCCAGCTGACATGGATTTTCCTCCTTTTCAAATATTTTTGTTGTAATGAAAAGTCACAAAGTTTCTGTTTCTTTAGTAGCTGAATAACTAATTGCAACATGTTTTTCTGAAGAAAGAAAGCAGGATATCCTGTGATGATTCTTTTGTTTGAATAGATATGCACTTACTGGCCACTTTATTAGAACATTATGTGTTCTGTTTACTTGTTGACGTAAATCAAATGGTAACAATTTAATGCATTTAGGCGTCTGAAGCTGACTTCCTATAGGAGAAGCTTTTCAGAAACTTCACATCTGCTGTGGTTTTCGCACAATAACCACTCAAAAAAGGAAACATCAGTTGAAAGTAGGTGTGTGGATGAAAATGCCGTGTTTATGTCAACAGTGATACTTTTATTTCCAAAAATGTATTTCTCTAGAGAAATTAAGCCAGTTCTGAAGGCATAAGGGAGGTCCAACCCTTTCTTTAATCAATAAATCAATTAATTGCACGCTGAATTAAAACAAGCTCAATAATTTCCATTTGCATTATCATTTTTTTCTTTTCTTTCTTTCTACATAAAGCTGGATGACAAAAGTTTTCAGTCTCCACTAGCTTTTTTGAAGAACAGTTTTGTTTACAGAGGCCTCAGCGTCCGTTTCATTTGTTGTTTTGTTGATTAATTTTGGATATTTAAAATGTCTTTCAGTTCCATTGTTAAATCTTCATTAGAATTTAAAAGTTTATTGATCTTTGAAAATGTGTTCTTGCATTATTTTGCTACCATTATATTACTTGAAAATGGTCTCAAAAACAATATTATCACAATAACCTCTGGAACAACAGATTGTATGATTTGATCTTTGTTACCTCTGTAGCCTCCAGTTCCAAGGAAGCCCTGCATGGCTGCATATTTGGCTGCCTTCTGTGCTTTGGCTGAAAGTTGTGAAAAATAAAAACAGTGATTTTGCTTATTTCCACAGAAAAATCCAAGTTTTTTTTTTTAAATGGCTTTTAAATGGTAACTAAAACAAATATATGTTGTGCTGAACCAAACGTCTAAAGGAAGCTGCTTGTTTTCAGTTAATATAGACTCTGAATGCTGAATGGTGTGGCTCAACTAGAGTACAAAGTAAGTTTTCTTACATTTTTGTCCTGTCCCTGCATATCCTAGGGAACAATAGCAGGAAAAGTCACAGTTAACAATAGATTCTGTTAACAATAGCTTCATTGAGGTGTTTTTAAATAATTTTTAAGATGACACAAACAGCAACTTCAAGACTGAAACGTTTCTTCATGAGAATGCCTGTTATCCGGTGAAGGTCATTTTACCTGGATAGCCTCCTCCTGCCACTCCGCCATATCCAGGCACAGCTCCCCCTCCTGGTGCAACATACACATTACAACTTAAAACTGTTTTGCCTGAACATTTAGACAGTTAGGACTTTTTGCTTCATCTGAATGTGTTTTTATTGCTAATTTTTATATTGTGGTTAATAATAAATTAGTTTTTATTTTTCAGAGCTCTGTGGTACGAACCCGGTAGACCGCCTGCTCCTCCAGCTGTTTGACCTCCTCCAGCGCCTCCTGCACCTCCAGCTGCAGTACCTGAACAAGCAAGTTAAAGTGAGTAAGTTACTTAGATTTCTCTGTGTAATACAGCAAATAAAATCTGAAGAACACTAAATTTAAGAGCAATGTCTTTTTGAAAGTTGTATCCTGCCTGGTCCCCCTCCTACATATTCTCCTGTTCCTGCACCTGGACGGCTTACCAACTCCTGCACAAGGAGGCCAGAGGTAAGTAATCTTGATTGGATAAATTACAGGCAACTCAGCTGGTATAGTAAAAAAGGAGCTGAAGGAGCTGAGTCAAGGGGAGGAATGCTCTGAGACAGCAGGCGTTTTGGCTTGAATGGTTGCAACAGGAGATTCAAGGATTTCTCAAACATTCATGAAAGAGTCGAAGCAACTCTCCAGGTGTGTTTTGATGAGGGAATAACATTATAAACATGACGTGAGGCTCAAAAACGGGTGATTTTACACAATAGGTTAATCACATTCTTCATAAAAAAAAAAAAAAAATGAGACAAAAGCAACCAATGTATATGAATGACCAGCACACTCAATGAGGCTTTATTATGTCATGTCTGTAAATGTAGCATGCATCCAGATCCCAACCCAAAGCAGGAAATTGTCTGGAGCAAACTCAGTAATGAAATGTCAACATTTACATGGTTGGTTTGTCTCGCTATTCAATGCTTGTGTGAAAGATCAGTTGCAGACATTGTTCAGACTTGATTCCCAGAACATTGTCAGGAATTACTGTGAGACAGTGTTCTTAGTTAGATGTTTCAGAATTTCAATGTTTTAACCCACTACAACTTGTTTGTCCTTTTTGACGGTAAAACTACACTGGAGGTAGGGGGTAAAAGACCAGCACCATCAGCAAAGTATAACCTCAACTTTTTTAATGTTTTGTTTTTAATACTGCATTTTGGATAAATCTACCTTGTCCATATCCAGTTGCACCCAAAGTTGAACCATATCCAGACTTTCTTGATCCAAGTGCTTGGCCACCAGGTCCAAAGCTTCCTCCTCCAGTTCCTCCAGGACCAAAGGTTCCTCCTCCAGTTCCTCCAGGACCAAAGGTTCCTCCTCCAGTTCCTCCAGGACCAAAGCTTCCTCCTCCAGTTCCTCCAGGACCAAAGCTTCCTCCTCCAGTTCCTCCAGGACCAAAGCTTCCTCCTCCAGTTCCTCCAGGACCAAAGCTTCCTCCTCCAGTTCCTCCAGGACCAAAGCTTCCTCCTCCAGTTCCTCCAGGACCAAAGCTTCCTCCTCCAGTTCCTCCAGGACCAAAGGTTCTTCCTCCAGTTCCTCCAGAACCAAAACCAGTAGATCCAGCACCCCCAGTTCCACCAGGACCGGCTCCTCCTGAACCTCCTGTCAGGACAAAGAATGCATTAAAGATATAAATGTAGATATAAACAATTCATTATTGATTAATCTTAAACTGGATTACCTGGTCCATAACCAGTTCCTCCATAACCTGGATGTGCAGAGATGAAAATCAAACTGTGTTTTATTATTTTCAAAAAATCAAAGCCATTTTTATGTCTACCTGTGTGAACCCTACATACCAGATTTAGGTTTCCTTTTTCCTAGTCCTTGACCAGCAGGTCCAAAACCAGTTGCGATCCCAACACCAGCTGGTCCAAAGCCTCCGGTTCCAGCTGGTCCAAAGCCTCCAGTTCCAGCTGGTCCAAAGCCTCCAGTTCCAGCTGGACCAAAGCCTCCAGTTCCAGCTGGTCCAAAGCCTCCAGTTCCAGCTGGTCCAAAGCCTCCAGTTCCGGTCCCAGCTCCACCAGGTGCAACTCCTCCAGTCCCAAAAGAACCAGGTCCATATCTGCCAGGTCCAGTTCCTGCTCCACCAGCTCCAACTGCTGCCCCTGAAAAATGGCAATACACATTCTGTTCTAGCTTTCAAAGAAATAAACTTTAGATGCTTTTTAATGCAACAGTTGATAACATTTAAAAAAAAAATCATATATAGTTTTTTACATATTTATTAAAATGTAACAATGTTCTGGCAGTATATCATAATTTTTGAAAACTTTAGTCCCTGTGCCTCCCTCTCTACTATATTTAATGAATCCATGATGTTTGGCTTCAACCTTAGTTTTTGTTATACATTTTTAGTTCTTTTTCTCTTTTTTAGCAAAATGTGAATTTTATTTTATTTTAGTTTCATACCAGAAAACCTGCTAAGCCCATTGGTAGGGGCGCTAACACCAGCAGCCCAATATGTTTTCATGTTAAAAAAGTACATGAGCAGGCGTCATGATTTGGAAATAATATCTTGTGGGGTCAAAGGGCAAGTGCAGGGACAGTGCAGTTGCTGCCTGTTTAAATTAAACTATGATGCTAAGCCTGGTGGCCCGCCAGGCTTATATACACTGGAGGAAACCCTGATATCAACATGCGAGGGAAAGCTGGCTCATTCATGGGGTCTAATCACATTTTCCCTTTTAAAATAAATTAATAAAATTAAATTACCTTGTCCATATCCAGCTCCACCCAGTGATGTTCCGTAGCCTGTCAACAAAGTTTAACGTTTTGAAATGTGTCACAGTATTTAATTGTTAAATGTATTTATTATTCTACCTGTTTTTGATGGTTTTCTTGTTCCCAGTCCTTGACCTCCAGTATAAACTCCAGGAATAGGCCCTACTCCACCAGTACCAACACCACCAAAGGTACCTGGTCTAGTTCCAACACCTCCCAGTCCTGTGCCAGCAGAGCCAGGGCCAAGTCCGGCTTGACCAGTACTGCTGGGTCCGTAACCACCACCAGGCACCAAGCCACCTGGACCAACTCCCCCGGATCCAGTTCCATAGCTGCCAAGGCCAGCTCCGGCTCCATAACCTGAAATTAAATCCTGTTCAGTTCCAGTTTCCTCCCATTATAATCTGCACTTATTCTGTGCTTTCATACTTTTTGGGGGTTTCCCAGGTCTGGAACCGGTGCCATATCTAGAACCTGGTTAACACAAGTTACAAACAGGTTCCTGTTATAGTGTTTTAACTAAACACAATTCTTTTACTTGTTTTTATTTTTTAAATGTTTGTACTAGTGAACCTACCATCAGGTCCGATGCCACCACCATATCCACCCAGCCCAACGCTGACGCTGCCTGAGCCTGGTGCTACACCTCCAGGGCCCGTTCCAACCCCAGGAGTCCCAACACTGCCAGAACCACCAATGGGTCTCCCAAATCCACCAGACCCAGTACCATATCCGCCTGGACCTACACCAAAACCTCCTGCACCAGTACCATAGCCGCCAGAACCAGCACCAGGGTAGCGTGGACCTGAGTCAGAAAGAAAGTACATGCTGTACCACAGTTCAAGCGTTTTCCAACGTTGGAGTGCAAGTTTACGTACCTCCACCTGGTAAAACTCCACCTGCACCGTAGCCTGCAGGAGACGATAAGTGAGATGTATAAATTAAATGTCAGTAAATTACAGATGAATGAAAAACATTCTGAAGACAAAACATGGTTGCTGCTCACTTTTTCCAGGTTTTACAGCTTCTGTTGCTATCCCACCAGCTCCAGGTACCATCCCAACTCCTGCCACCCCACCGACTCCACCTGGTCCAACACCTATAAAATAATAATAAAAAATTTTTTTTATAGAGTTTATTCTGATTTTTTTTTTGTCCCTCGTAACTTTAGTCCATTCGTTTGTTAGTCATATACTTGATAAAATCAGGACCTTGAGGTGGTTTCGCTGTTCCTCCTGCTGGTCCGATTTCTCTTCCAGTGGCTGGACTGTCGCCTCTTCCCACTCCTGTTTGAGTTCCAGAAACGTCTCCGGTTCCCCCGGCGCCGGTCGGACTCCCAGACCTTCCATCTCTTTCTCCATCAGGACCTCCTTCTCCGTCTCCCTCACCTGGTGTGTCGCCTCTAGGAACACCTGTAAGACAAACCCAAAAACATTACAAAGGTAGCAATAATGTTTGTTATGCCTAAACCAGACTTATTCTATTCACCTGGAGGTTTGAGAGGACTGACTTGTTGGAGTCCTCCCCCGGAGAGATCACCTCCAGGACCTGCATAAATCAGAAAATTAAATCAAACAAGTTTTCTTCCTGGTTTCGGTCATATGAAGCAATTAGAATACACTGCAGTGATTAACTCTCACCTCCAGGGGGAAGTCCTGTTCCACCTGAGTTTGAGAGAATTTAAACGTGTTACCAAAGTGACAATATTTTATGAACTATGAACAGTTATGTTTGAAAATGTGAGCCTAATGGCTGATGATTCCACTTACCAACTTCTGTTCCTCCTGTTTAAAACAAGAAATACTTTTAAAAATATGCACTTACACAGTGGATGAAATCAGTTCATGAAGTAATACCTACCATCTGTTTGTACAGGAGAACCACCAGCTGTAAAGAGAAAACACAGTATTATTCTGGATTCAAATTTAAATTCTTCTTCTTGGAACTTTTAAAGTTTTTTTTTTTTTTTGTGGCGCACACATCTTCAAAATCATTAAATCAGGAAAATTAAAATAATTGCTGACAGTATCAGGGTTTGTCTTGGTTTTGCTATAATACTTTTGTTTTTGTTTATTTTTGTACTTAACAAAAAGTAAAAATGTACATTATATAGACTATATACATCTCTACACTTTGGTGAAGGATGTCAAAGTGTAGAGATGTATTTTTTACAATATATAAAATTACAAGATGCACCAATAAATCATCCATTTTGTTTATAAACTATCCTAATTTTTGGCCAAATATAACAAAAATAAAATAATGTTTCCCTACTATTCATTAAGTGCATCTTAATTTAGAAATCTCAATGTTTATGTTGTATAAATGCATCAATGAACATCACTCACTGTTTTATCTACATTTTAAAAACCAACGAGATCAAGTTTTTCAACGTGATTCAGTGATTCCTTCATTTTCTTTTGGATTCAAAATTATTACATTTATAAAGGGACCCTCACAACAGCCAGGAAACATATCATCTTGAAACACAACTAATATGTTTTAATTATCTTTTGTTAAAACATAACATTTCTAAGTTGAGTCAATAGTGCATGAGGTAAACTTATCAAACCTATGATGATATGGGAGTCAAAAATATGAACGGTTTAATTTGAGCATATGTATTAATCCAAATTTGCAAAGTTTTCTGATTCTTTCTCATTTTATGTAAATGTTCCTGGAACAACTTTATAGCCAAATATTAAACCAACACAAACTAAAAGTTACTTTATCTTATTTACAAATTTTACACATAAAATGTAAATCTTATTTTACTCAGATTGAATGAGTAATGAGAAATTAAAGTGTCCTGTTAGCGTCACATGGGGGCGCTGTTTGAGAAGTCTATGAAAACATTGCTTATGTAAAGTGAAATTATAGACGCCCACAAAGACTGATTACATTATAACCTGACATCACTTCTACAAATTGTAAAAGAATCTCACCTGGAACTGTGGTCCCATTAAATCCTATTTTAGAACGATGATTAAATGGATATAAAAGAATTGTAGCTTTAAGATAATGTCCAGCATTTGAACAATAATATTTTAAAACACTTTAGCATATTTGATGTGTATTTTGGTAGGAATTACCTGGTACTGCTCCAATGATGGGGATACTGGTTCCATTTGCACCATCCCCTTCGCCTCCCAGTGGTCTTCCACCTACACCAGTCTGTCCTGCTTTAATTTTAATTTATATGAAATCAACCTTTTAATCTAGACAGATTGATCTCATTTAATAGAAATTATTTCAAGTTTCACACACCATCTCCTCCAGGAATCCCTGAGCCCTCTAACGTAGTGCTAGCACCACCATCACCTGGACAATTAGTTAAAAAATTATTAAAAACTTCTTAATTATGAATAAGAGAAACTTCATCTGAGGAATAAACAAAAATATTACAGATACCTTCTCCTGCTGGTGTTGGTGTGCCATCTGGAGGTCCAGGTCTTCCTTCTGATCCAATTTATGTGATTTATCAGATATAGATAATTCAATTATTGATCTAAAATGGCCACAATAATGTTTTTAATCTTAAAAACATTAAGGATAAGGTCACCACCAGGTTGAGGTGTTGGTCTTGCACCACTGACGGTTCCATTTACATCAACACCGGTTCCTGCTCCTGCCCCAGGTACAACAGCGCCTGGCTGGCCTTGAATGTAGAAAAGAAAAGATAGTTGACAACATTTGCGAGGGCAAAAAACAATTGCCAAAATGAAAAATGTGAAAAGTTTTTATATTTGATGGTCTCTGCCGTCTGATAATGTCTGAGAAAAGCTGCATAGAATACCCCTATTCTTGTTCAGTCGTCCTATGGCAGCATATTTGCAAAATAATTTCAACCCATAATCTTTTAGCTCCATAAAAGAGAATGAATTGTTTAAATGAGTTTTAGGGTTTAAATTTTATCTTTACGATATAAAACAGACCAAACTAACCTTGACCTCCAGATCCAGGTCCATAGCCACCTATAAGAACATCAAACAAAAGAATAAGAAAAAAAAAAAACATTTTCAGATACGCCAAAAAGTGTTTTTAATTAGCTTAAGAGAACGAAAAAATGCGCCAACACACCAACACCAAAAGAAAGAACTCATTACCTCTTCCGGCTCCCCCTCCAAGCACTCCACCACCACCTGTTCCAACTTGACCTTTTGCAAAAAAATTATTAGAAAAAAAAATCAACATTTCCTGCAATTTCAAACATTCCAAAAAAAATTATTTATTGAAAATTTAATTTTTATTTCATACCGTATTTAGAAGGTTTAGATCCAGGCCCATAACCTGTGCATAAGAGAGAAACTTTACCTCAACAGGTTTCAAGTTGTAACTAATCTGAGTGTATTCAAGAGATGAAAATGCCCTCTTAACCTGTCCCATATCCGGCTCCCGGGCCTACACCATAACCTCCTCCTGGCACATAACCAGTTCCAGCTACCGAGCCACTTCCAGGTCCATATCCTCTGCCAACGCCAAGAGCTGCTCCAGTTCCTGGACCCCCAAATCCAGATCCAGGAGATCCTCCTCCACCAGGAAGTCCTGTGGAGAAGAGAGTTTACAGCACCTAATTTCTCATAGCTAACTAGTCACTTTATTCATATTTGTCATATAAACAATTAAACATAATATCATAGTTACAGTTAAAGTTAAAAGCTAATCTAGCATACAATTGTTTTCACTTTTTAAATGAATCAAATAAATATTAAATCCCACCATATTTGAGAGACTTTGCACCACCAGGATATCCTAAGAAATAAAGCAGAGAATTAAAACATTTACACATAGAAGACCTTTTTACATCAACATTTTTAGTTTATTTAAGGTGACTTCCTGTTCAAAAGGGGAGGGGCTAATATGGCATCGTGGTGGTGAATGTGATCAGTGCTCGTCTGTTTTGACACATATAGATTCATATAGTGATATTCTTGTATGTAGAAGGTATTACGTCCTGATATTTTATGGTGAATGGTCAGATTTTGGCTTGGCCACCGCCACATGCTTTGATGTAGCATAAAGCTTTTGATAACTTTTGCCTGAAGACTATTGAGTGATTCTGAAGTTTGTATGTGAAAAGTTGTAGGAGGAGTTTGATTATATACAATGTGCTTAAAATGACAAAATGGTGTTTTTGATTGAAAACGAACAACTTTTTGTGGGGTTTGAATTGAACCATGGCTATAAGAGATTTTTTTTGTTGGTCGTGATAAGTTGCACATGTGTACCGTAATATTGTGATTGTCCGTCAAAGTATGTGTTGGTTTGATTTGGGGGCTGATTTTTTTAAAGATTTCTATTGGCACTGTGGAAGAATGAGGCTACGCCCATGAAATTTTGTATTGCATTCTTTTTGGACAGTAGATTAGGACCAATCATCGTCAGTTTGGTGCAGCTCGGTTGAAATATGTGGAATTTAGAGCCAAATGTATGGCAAAAGCTTAACAGTCGTTTTCGCCACACCACCATTGCCAAACCCCTCCACTGAAAAGTCTTTGTGCTGTATAACAAGTTAGACCAATGTATTATCTGTCTTCTGACACAAGATGATCGTAATTAGGAGAATGGGGTCGGAGATGGAAAAAAGTCAGCATATGACTACATAGTATTATTGGGCATCCAGCATGGATGACTAATACAAAGTTTGGTGCAATTTAGGCTTTCAATGTGAAAGTTACAGCGCATCGAAATTAGGCCATTTGTGAAGACTAAACATGACAATTCAAGCTTTTGATAACTTTTAATTCCCAGTGCCATAAGGCCATATTGACCAAGTTTGAAGCTGATGGCTCAAAATCAGTTTGTTAAAGTTCAACATGTATAAGAAATCAAAAATTACCCTTTAATGCTTCCCGTTGGGTTTAGGGCATACCTCCAACAACCTTTTTTTCTTGTTTCAGTGGGTTCTACCTACAAACCAAATTTCACTCTGTATGATTTACCAATTGACCTGTCTCACCTCAAAATATAAAAATTTCAATTGGGGGACAGTTTTGGGTGAAGTTTGGTTAGTTTTTGTATATGTTTACGCCTCCAATTTAATTTATTTGAAATACAATAGGCTTCACAGCACTTTCACTGCTCGAGCCTAATAAGGAAGAATTTGACACGTGGGTACAAAATGATGACACAAACTGGTAAAAAAAAAAAAAAAAAAAAGGAAGGCTAATTCCAAAGTTGTTTCAGATATTTTGACAATATTCTTTTTCTATTTTTACCTCCGGCACTGCCTGGTCCAAAGCCTCCTGCTAAACCTCCTGTTCCAATGCCAGAACCAGGTGTCCCTCCTGTCCCGAGTCCTGATCCAGGCCCAGGCCCACCACCAGTTGCCACTCCACCTCGTCCAGGAAGCCCTCCACCAACTCCAAGTCCAGACCCTGGCCCAGTTCCAAGTCCTCCTGTCCCCAGGGCACCTCCCACGCCTCCAGGGAGTCCTGTAAAGAGAATTTATTTCTTAAAGGGAAAATAGACAAAGATTTGATAACATGAAATAATGTCCAATCCATTACTGCCTGCAGGATTAATTGATCCGACTTTATCTATTGGTAGAAACAATGAAATCACAAGTTTACTACAAGGTTAATCTGATATTGGATATTTAGAAGGTTGCCTCACCATATTTATTTGCTTTTGCTCCTGCATATCCTGCAAATAAATCACAAGTACTGTAAGAACTATAATAACCAAGTTAAATGTATTAGAGTATATGTTTGTGTTTTTTATTTTACCTCCTGGTCCATATCCTGTACCAGCACCACCAGGGCCAACACCACCAGGTCCATATCCTGTACCAGCCCCACCAGGGCCAACACCACCGGGTCCATATCCTGTACCAGCCCCACCAGGGCCAACACCACTGGGTCCATATCCTGTACCAGCCCCACCAGGGCCAACACCACCGGGTCCATAACCTGTACCAGCACCACCAGGACCAACACCACCGGGTCCATATCCTGTACCAGCCCCACCAGGGCCAACACCACCGGGTCCATATCCTGTACCAGCCCCACCAGGGCCAACACCACCGGGTCCATATCCTGTACCAGCACCACCAGGGCCAACACCACCGGGTCCATATCCTGTACCAGCCCCACCAGGACCAACACCACTGGGTCCATAGCCTGTACCAGCTCCACCAGGGCCAACGCCACCAGGTCCATATCCAGTCCCAGCACCACCAGGGACAACTCCATAAGGTCCAACTCCTCCTGGCCTGTATCCTGTACCAGCGCCACCTGGACCAACTCCACCTGGACCAACTCCAGCAGGTCCTAATCCTGGTCCTCCAAGTG